>JAVSBV010152155.1:0-15230 GCA_033117975.1 Parotocinclus spilosoma
ATATAATAGGATTTGTTTCGGTACTTTAGGATTTGGTCCAAATAAACGGCTGGTCCCATTAACCGGAATCGACTGTACATATAGACACAATTGGCTGTGCCTGAGGGAGTGGAGGCTATGTAAGTGATCACCTCCTGGTGCTGCAAAAGCGACCCCTACTCAGCCGTCTGTACCCTGTGATCTCTGGGATAGGCACTGGGCCGCAACCATTGCTCGCACCCCAATCCCTGAGCAGCACAAGCTGGAATAAAACACGAAAAAGTTAAGCCTGTTCAAAAGAATCTTCGATAAACAACATATGTACAAATTAGACTAAACTGATTAAAGTCAAAACTCCTAAATTGCCTCACAGCACAGTCAAGTTAACAGAACATCTAAGGCTAGAGTGTGAGATGATTAATTTGTTACACTTTTTTTATTTTTACTTTCTGTAATTATATGGGAAAAAATATGTTATGTAATTATGTATATAATACATGAATACTAAAAACAGCTTATTGTTTATTCTAGGCTCCACTGTGGTTTGATAAGGCATATGGATGTTTATAATATAGCTGCCCAGGCATTAATTATGTATTATTTGAAAACATCAGGTTCCATTCACATATCATGACAAAAAAAGTGACAATGTGACAAAAAAGATGGAAATGGTCATATACTTATGATCTACTTATATTTATGGAACAAAGAATTATATATTCAGCTCACACATATTCCTTAATTATTGTGAGCAGTATATATATGATTCTAAAGGACAACATCAGAACATCTTAACTATGAGCTGAATCTCAAGAGAAAGTAAGTCACACAGCAAGTTGTCTAAAGAATGGCTAAGGAATTGAAAGTTTAAAAATAAAGTTCATGTTGTGAAATGTCCTGACTTTAATGCAATAGAAATGTAGTGGAAGCAGATCTTGTAAGGAAACCTGCCAGCAAACCAGGGTTATAGCTGTTCTGTATGAAGGAATGGACTAAAATGGATTCAGGCCGATATGGAATACTGATAAATAGTTAAGAGATTCACAGATAAAATTCTCAGTAAATAAATTAAGTAAATGATTGTTTGTCTAAATTATTTAATTGGCTTGTCTGTATCTACATTAGATCATAATTATGCATAAATAGAGAACAATCAAAAGGGTTCACAAACTTTCAAGCACTATCAGACGTACACCGCCTTTACACTAATCTTCGAGTTTGGATACAGAAAGAAGAAAATATATTCATATTTTACAGCTGATTTTAAAATATTCACATTATTTTTAAGTGATATCAAATATACTGATTTATTAGTTTTTTTTATTAATTAAAAATTAGGGTGAAATCTGTTAATGACTGTTAAAAACTGTGTGACATATCAGTAAGGAATGAAGCTTTGTTTTGAGTGGTTTTGTGACATTCATTTGAAGTGAGAGAGCTGATTTTATTTTTATTTTTGTCTATGGCATAAAAATAAATATTACTAAAACTAAAAAAAAGTGGTAAAAGTTCCATTTTTTTTCAGCAGAAAGAAATAAGATTATCTGACCACGAATCCCCAGGACTTGGGAATGGGATACCCCATTGATTCAAACCTGAGAGTTAAAGGATATAATGTTTATGCATTAAGTTAACTGTGCCACCACTTTCATCACACAAACTCTCAAACCCCAACCTCCCACCACCCCCATCCTGTTTTTTAAAAACCAAAATAATATGGTCAGAGTTGCTGCAACTGAAGTAGTGATGTCTCACAGTGGTGTAGTTAAAGTCCTTAAGCATATTTGATATTTGATATTATCCCAGAAGTCCTCCTTAAGCAACCCTCCAGATTTATGCATTAGGAGTGGCTGATGCACCCCTAGTGACTGGTGCTGTTCAGCAAAATGCACCATCTGACCTTCACTTTTGCAATCCCTCACTGAATGTATCCAGATCCTCAGACACTGTCATTTTCAGCAGCTGCAGGTTCTCACCCCACAATAGCTGTGCAAGTCCTCTGTTTGTTTAATTGTTTTATGTAATGACACTCTTATCAGCAATGGGCAGTGTAACAACAGATGTGTGTATATCTACACTCCTCAGAAAATTAGGGGATATTTAAAACATTTTGTAGCAGTAAAAACACACACACACACACACACACACCAGGTCACTTTAGCATAGTCAGTTAATGTAATGTAACGCCCCCATTGCCCCAAATGTCTTTGGGGTGTAGGAAGAAAGGGTACCTAAATATTATTACTATTATTATTATTATTATTATTATTATTATTATTATATATTTAATTGTTATTAATAATTAATATTTGTTGCAAGTGTAATCAATGCTGCTGATCAGCTACAAAGTCTTCTTTTCAATTGAGCCTGTCTTATTATGACATCATAAAAGCAGCAGTCCAGTTGTTTAGCGCCAAAATTCCATAAATGTAGAGTTTTCTCTCAGTGCCACAAAGTGATCAGACAAGCAGCAACTCAGCTTGAGAGAAAGGTATTTTTAAACACACAAACACACACACACACACACACACTAACCTAGGTATACACATTTACTGTATTTCTATGTGGATCAAGACAAAAAGGTATGGGATTCAGTATTACTCATCCAAATTAGTAACATGATGTAGTAACAATAACAAATTCCTGTTCCTCTCATCCTGTAGATGTTGAGACGTAGTGTCAGACTACAAAATAATGGCTACTACCTGTCAGGAGACAGCAGAGCTACTTCTTACTACAATACTACAGAAAGGCAGATGAGAAACCAAAGAGGAGAAGGAGATTCTCTTTTTGCACACAGGAGCAGCAGCAGTAGTGCATCTGATATGCAGCACATAAATGAGAACTTCATAAGGGAAAGAGGTCAGTCCTGACGACATTATATTGGTGTGTGTCTAAATCCAAAACAAATAAATCAGGATATAGTCAGCACCTACAACGTGATATAACCAATACTAATACCAATATACAGAGTGAGAGTAGTTTATGTATTAATTACTATTAATTAATAGTAAGAGCTGTGAGTGTGTGTATGACTGTGTATGTGCCAATCTGATGGATTGGTGTCCCCTGCCACCAGTAAGGCACTGGCCTGCAACCCTGACCTGTATGAAGCAGATAAATAATATTAATGAATTAATAAGTAAATATGCCTAAAACATATTTGTTACTACTCAGCATGTGCTATGATTTTCTATATTGTTTTCTTGTTAGACTGCGGTATGCTTTTTTTATGGCTGAGAACCAAGTGGCTCAATCTGATGTCTGCCTGTTCCTCAAATGTATCTTGGCTCAGCAGGTATGTTGTGTATGTGTGAGAGTGTGTTACTGTAACAGTTATCTCTGTAATAGTTGCTGTAATTTACCTGGAACTAAAAGGAGTAAAAGGAATTAAAGGATGCATGAAATGCAGCTTTGAAATGCATTCAAAATAAGAAAACATCTGTTATACTACTTCCTCCTAAAAATTGTATAGGATTTTTTGTATAAATGATTATTACATGACAGTTCTCTTTCTGTATCTCTCTTTAGAGACACCGCAGTAATGAAAAAGGTCATTCTTTTCTTCCTGGTGCTTTTTTTCGGTGAGTGTTTATATAATTCATATACTGTATTAAATGTCTTTTATTGTTTACTTGTGTTGATGGCAGTTGTGTTTGTGTTCATGTGCTTTTCTGTGCAGGTATATGGTGCATGAGCTCCTGTGTGTTGATCTATGAAAATGGTCATGTGGCTCTAGTCTCTCCATTTCTGGCCACACACAAAACTGCTCAAGCCATTCTGGAGGTGAGAGATGGCACTGGGTGAACAGTTATACACACTACAAACATTTACATGAAAACATGTTGTAGAGTGCAGGATAAATGTGCATGATTTAGGGTACATAATGGTTTGTGGAGGGTAAATATGCAGCGGGTATAATGCATAGAGGGTGTGTACGGCAAATCTGCAAAGATGTAGGGTGTAGATTTCTATCAGGATTCATTTTTCTTATTTCATTTATCTGGTCATTATTTTAGAAAGAGATCAGGTTACTGCGAGAGAATCAAAAAAGGCAGAATCTTGAATTAAAGGTAAGAACGCGCGAACACACACACACACACACACACACACACACACACACACACACACACACACACACACACACACACACACACACACACAAATCACAGTTAAACAACAGGAGCTTTGCAATTAAATTTTGTTTTTACTCTGCCATCCTGTTTCTGTGTGTCTAGATTCTACTTACGGAAATGCAGGACCTGAAGGCTGAAATGAAAAAGTGTGTATTTTTTGTTTATTATTTTTAATTGGCTGAATGCATCATTTCTTTACATATTCAGTAAATCACATTTTATTTGAGAACATGTCTGTATTTGTGCATCTGCCTCCTGCTGCAGAGTGATTCAAGAGGAACTTGAAAGTCTTCAGAGTCAAATTTCTGAAATAAGATCAGAGTTGTCCTTGTTGAATTTCACGTGGCCTCTGAAGACCAGAATGGACACTCACAAATAAGAGAATGTAAAGGTAAACAGACATACACCATGCAAAATATCCTAAGCAACTAGTTCAGACTTTATTTGCACATGAGTGCGCATAATATTACCCTAAATATGAGCGAACATTTCATGTTTGGTCAAATTCAATTCTTAAGACTTTAACTGGCTTTGATTTATTGATGTACTGATGTCTTCTGACCTGCAGATGGAGCCAGAGCCAAAATTCTGGACAAGCAGGGACAGACCGGACAATGGACGTGTGGAGGACGGTGGCAGTGCTGCTGCAGTCAGAAAGGTGTAATGCTTATGTGGTGACGTGTTGGTGTACATATGTCTGAGATCAGCAATATGAATAGCCACCAGAAAGACATATGTCCACACAATACTCCTAAGTGCTGGACCTTCTGAGGTTTTAACAGCTTGAAGGCTGTCTGTACTGCGCACGCCACCTTGGAGCACCTGCTTTGAGTGCTCTCACTCCACAACATCATCAAACGTCATCTAGAAGAATTGATCCGTTCTGTAAGTCAATACAAGTCATCCCTGCAAATGTCCCACTATGAAGAGCAACATGATGTCTCTGCTACCTACTTTCTTATGAAGTTTAAATAAAAAAAAACCTTAAAAAGTGACACCCTGACTCCGGTTTGATTAAATTGTCAAAAAACATAACACAAAATCCACACAAGTGATGAACTTTTAGAGGAAGCAAATCCAAATCAGTAATATACATTGTTTATCAAGTTAAAGATAGATGAGTTGGATTGGAGCAGACAGATATGGGTACACTGGGTCTTGCCAAAACAGGCCTTAAAATGACACTGCTCACAAAACTTAGGAGATATTTCATTATGAGGATAGATCATTTTGAAATATCCCACCAATTATTGTGAGCAGTATACTTCCCCTGCTGTCAACAAGAAGGCTCTTAGGGGCTACTTTTGGGGAGCGTACCTCTTGGTGAGAGATCGCTGACTGCTAGACATTCCTCTACAATGCACTCAAAATTATTTTGTTTAGTTGACATGCTTTGAAAGTGGGTTTAGATTATTGGACTAAGAAAGCAGGATGGTCATTTCAACAAATTTTTTGGAATCTAGTTCTGACCTAGGTGTTTGGAGCCTTCGCTACACGCTTTGTCTGGACCATTTCTTGGTGCTTAGCAGAAGGAAGTTTGTTGTCCCAATCCTCCACCGTCGCCAATGTTTACAGTGGTGTCAGTAGCAACAGTAGCAACTAATACAGTAGCAACTAATACAGATTCTGTTTGGGTTTTAAAAATGGTCCAAGGCTTCAAGTATGAAGGCCTCATGGTGAATTGTTCAATCCTGCTTCTGCTGTGGAGTGGAACACTAACCCAAATCCTGGTGTGATGGATGAGGGCTTACAGGCCCAGCTGAAATATCTGTAGATAAATGTGACACAGGATACCATACAGAACCATCTTCTCTTGTATCCAGGCTAAAGACGGACTAAGAGGTAACTAGAGCCTTTGGCAATTGTACAGTTTTCGCCAACAAATTTATCCTTTCCCTTAAGTGTTCAGGTTTCAATCAATTCCAAGAAGTCATTTTTGGTGAGTTTTTGGCAATGACTGTATGAAGCATTACATGCTTTTCTTTAATTGTTGCTTAAACATCCTGAATTTTCATAGGATAACCAAATGATTTTTCATTTCAGCTTCACTGTTGCATTAAACTCTGCTTCCTATAATCTCTTTAGACTGTGTGGAGCTTTTCATTAGTTGGTCATATTTAATGTCTCTTTGGAAAGAGCAAAGTGAGCAAATCATACTTAAAAGTTGTTCTTTTTTATCATTCTGTCCAAATCTCACTTCTTGCCCTAATCTATCCCACTCCTCACTGCAGAGGGAGAGAACTAGTCAGTCACAAGAGACAAGTTTATCAAAGGCAGAATAAGATTTATTGGTAATTGCTTAAATACTCCATTCAACATTGACTCTCTGGAAAAATTGACTACCTGATTTCTCTCTGTAACAAGAAAAGAAATGGGCAGCATTGTCCTTCGATACCTGTTTTTGCCAGTGAAGAATGCATTGTTCAGAGCAGTCAAAATAAGCCAGAACTAATTGGACCTCGAATAAACAAATTCCTACTTGACCAAGGCTAGAGGAATCTTCAGACATGAAACCTGGTGCTGCTTTTGTATTACACACGGTGTCTCGGTTCAGCTGATGTAATTGTAAATGGAAATACACAAAACGAAATGATCCTTTATCCCACTCAAGTGGAAGAGTAATATGAATTGTCCCTGATTACACACTTGTGTCTGGTTGTAGACTGCTGAGTGTTTACTTCAGAGGCAGGTCTGGAAAATGTAAAAGTTAAACACCCCGGACTTTTTAATGCAAATTGA
The DNA here is from genome assembly GCA_033117975.1 of Parotocinclus spilosoma. Lineage (NCBI taxonomy): Eukaryota > Metazoa > Chordata > Actinopteri > Siluriformes > Loricariidae > Parotocinclus > Parotocinclus spilosoma. Next base: position 6,855 of record JAVSBV010152155.1, read on the forward strand.
ATGTCAGTGGATATGTGAAGGCAGAAATATCAGTGGCAGTTCAACTTTGAGTACATTTAGTCATGGGTGTTAAAATGGCAATTATGTAGACTGTAACTGCATATTGTGTGTGTTAAGATATTGGAGAGGTTTATTCTCATATGCAGAGTGAAAACAGGTGTTATAAGGTGCACTATTGCATTATTGCATGTGGCAAGATTCAGTGCCTAGTTTAAAGGGTGTCACAAATAAACGGTTTCTTAGCCAGTTTGAAGTGATTGCTAAGGGGATCGCAAGTCTACACTCCCGTAGATTCTGCCTGATGGTGGAAGTGTAGAGAGGCTATATTGGTGTGTACTGTCCCTGATGATGCTGATTACTCTCCAGATGGCTCTGGTATGGCAAGGGTCCTGCAGCGAAGGGTCAGTAAGGCTGCCCCTGAAATGGACTGTGCAGTTTTGATCACATACTGGACAGCTTCCCTGTCAAGTTGCCAAGAGTTCTAGCTTGACATGCCTAATTTCTCACACTTTGCTTAGTTGTTTTGTACCATGCCAAGGCAAGATTGCTGCTGGCCCCACTCCCCTGCTGGCCTGCGCTCACATTGCACTTAGACGTGCTCGGCCTACTCATGATGCTACTTTTGTGCTGCACATATTACTAGGGGTCTCTATTTATACAAAGATTGTTGTCATAAGACTAGGCCACCAGATGTCCAATCTCCTTCAGGTATGTTACCCGAGCGCTTAAATGTACTGGGCCCAAGCATGCTTACACCATAACCATACTTTACATACACAGCTCAATAGATTTTATGGTTGTACTTACTTTGTTGGGTTTTTCTCTGTTGTTTTGGGTGTGTTGATACACAGCCCTGTCATGTACCTTATAGATTTATCGATTATGCAATGCAGCGGTTTTCAGCTAATCAAGCTATACCTATAAAGATTATGGCATTGTGCTCTGTGCTTGGGTATGGGATCACATTGCATGTGTATACTACCTGAGCATTGTCCACCCTGCTCACACGGGACTCAGCACGGTTTAGTGTACAATGCCTGGGTACAGTACGAAAGGAATCACTAGTCAAAATGAACACACTTTGGAGGTCAAATGTGCACAGGTACGGAAAAGATCACCTAGTGTGAAGACACCCTCAGTCTGTATTGTGTCTTGGTTGCTTTGATTGATCTATGCAGGTCACATCTGGCTCCTTTGTGGTTTTCAGCGTTGCCTGAGATGAATGAGGTAGGGCAAGTGTGAAGCATGGCCCAAACTTCAAATTGTATTATTCACATATTATTTGAGTTTTGTGGGGAATATGGTCTTGATTAATGTGCTAATGTAACCAGTTACCCCTGAAGAACCTTAACAAAGAATAGAGGTTATGTCATTTAAATGCAACTGCACTACAATTTTATTCACTGTTTTTATTTTGGTTAGCCAAACGAACAAGTTTCTTTATCACCATTACATTAATAAAACTGTAATTAATGATTGGCTTGGAAACTTCAGGGGATCCCCAGGTGGAGCTTGAGCTGACCTTCTGAGCCCAGAGCCGCTGGCTAAACTGACATTTATATATGACTGCAAAGACCCAGTTTTAGCAGAACTACATTGTACATTCTAATCCCAATAAATGATAAATGGTTATTAGAGAAACCTCCAACTGGGTTAGTACTTGTACTAGTAAAGTGTTTTAAAAGTTTGCCACTAGAGAAACAAGCCTAAAACAAGCTAGATCTTTTAGAATGTTAAACTCTGCTATCCATGTCTGTGCTACATTTAAAAAAGAAGAAGAAAAAAAAACCCCCTAAACCCAGTGTAAGAGTGTACATGCACTGAGATATCAAGAGTACTGAACTAAAATCCAGCACACTTCATTGGATTTCTTAATCTGAGCCATGAAGTTTGTTGTGCTGTGTGAGTGCATCTTTAATGTATCCTGATTAGGGAAGCGTGCTCAGGCACAGATTGATTCGAAGCGTAATGTGAGCATTGGGCATGGGGGAAATGGGGAATGAGGACAATGCAAGGCAACCGGTCATAGTGCGAGTGCATACGTCCTTAGAATTCAGATTTATATTATTTACAGAAATTATTGAGTGCGTGTAAATGTGCTCACTGAGCCAGGGCTTATTGATCATCCTCACAGACATGTTACAAAATCTAGTGAAATGTCCTAAAAATAGTGAAGGCTGTAGTAGCAACAAGTGGAGGTAAAGTCTGTACTAATTTCTCTGTTTTGAGATTCTCTGTCCCTTAATTCTGACAGAAACCTACAAATCCATTCGTTTAAACCAACCCCATACAAAACGCTCTTAGGGAAACTTCCTGAAACATTGTGACAGCCATCTGAGGTTTTAGGAAAAGATTAGCAAATCTTGACATTTACCATCTTTAGAGACCATCTCATTGCTTACACCCCAGGCAAATTTCTGCCTTGGCTGACCTGTATCTTTACCTGTCAAAGCTTATTGTTCCCGTGCGTTGTAACATGCATTTGCAGTCATAACACATTTTAAATGATGTTGGAAGTTATCTGTGCCTTAAACAACACAAATAATCTCCAAACAGCAGCAGCCCTAGTGAAATCCTTTAATACTATTCCTTCTGGCATTATTTACAGCGGCACTCCTGCAATTGCAGGATTTAATTCAAGAAGGTTTACTGCATGTCCTAATTTGATCTAACAGTCTGGCATCATTCTATCATACAAAAAAAGAACATGGTGTCTTGCATTCTGAGTTCTGGATTTTCCAGAACAGCACATGAGACAAAAAGTACTGGGAATAGAAAACTGTTGCAAATATGGCGCATGCTACCATGGTTTGAGCTAATTTCCTGTAAAGGCACTGTGGGGCACACACAACCAGATGGATATAAGTGGTTTATGTTCCTTTGTTCCTCTGGTTTGACCTGCTTGATGAGGAGCCACCTGGGGAGCACCATTAAAGTCAGAGGGGGTTGATTCCTATATCCTGCAACCTGGAGAGGCAGATTCATTATACGCTGTTAAACTGTAGGAGTGAAGGAGACAGGGGCCGAGTCAATACACTGTGGCAGAGACCTTTGGCTAATTGAAATTGCATGACCCCTAAATGTACAGATATCAAAAGGAACAGTAGCATTTTCTGCATGCACTAGAGTGCCCTTATGCAGCTCTTAGGAATGATTCAAAAAGTCAAAACGTTGCTGCTCACAGAGCTGTCGCATTCTCATTTTTTCGGCTAAATAAAACAGCCCTCTGTGAAATCTAATTTAAATACCATCTCTAATAATCATTTGAGCTTAAACAGCAATAGTTCAGTTCTAATGTCAGGGTAGTACAGTATACTGCCTGGTAAAAAAAAAAAACAAACAAATAAAAAAGTACATTTAAAACACCACAACCTTTAGTACAACTGGTACATCTAAAGATACAAATGAATACTGTTTTTATTATTAGCTCATTTACAGAATTTTAGCAGACGCCCTTATTCAGAGCGACTTACAACTGATATATTCCTACGATTCAAGCAATGGTGGACTAAGGGCATTGCTTAAGGACCCAACTGTGGCAGATTGGCAGATGTGAGATTTGAACCCAGGACCTTCAGATCCAGAGCCTTAAGCGCTAGGCTATCACAGTAGACAGAATCATATCCCTGGACCAACAAGCGACTGCTTCAAAACCATCCAACATTAGATACAAGTCTACAAATGAGACTGCATCTTCATGCTCTTAAGTTTATTTAACAGTTGGCAGATTATTAGGAAACTCTTAGAATATACCATATACTGGGTGAAAATATTTATAATATTTAAAATATAACTAGGCTAAGGGCAGCACAGTGGCTCAATGGGTAGCACCGCTGCCTCACCAGAAGGTCTCTGGTTCGATCCCAGTGTGGTGTGGCCTGAGGGCTTTCTGTGTAGACTCTGTTTATGTGGGTTTACTCCTGTTTCCTCCCACAGTCCAAAGACATGCGCGTTAGGTTAATTGGTGTCTTTAAAAGTGTCCCTTAGTTTGTGAATGTTTGCATGACTGTGTGGGGCATCCCATCTAGGGTTGTTCCTGCCCTTGTTCCCAGAGTTTCTGGGTGGGCACCGACTGGCTTGCGACCCCATGTGGATTAAGGGAAAGGGAATGAATGTATAAATAACTAGGCCCTCAGTAATAGCTAAGCAGTTCCAATTATTATATTATGCTATAAAATGAGCAAATGGTTCAAAATACTTTAAAACACTTCTACAAACGTTGTGAGACTTTCTATACAAATTAAATATTTTAAATGGGAAATGTGACTCAGGTATTCTTGAATAAATATCATTAATCTGCCAGCCGGACACCAGTCATTGGTGTCTCAAAGTCAGTTTTTTTGCACAACAGTCGTGCAAGATTAGACTCGAATAAGCGCGTCACATATTTTCAACACTTCTATCAATCAGATGGATTTAAAAGTAATAAAACTGCAGAGTGGTTTTCTCTCAAGAGATTACAATGGTCACAACTAAATCCAAAGGGTTTAGGAGGATTTTAGATTCCAATTGGAAAAGAAAGCAACCAGCTGTAAAAAAAAAAAAAAAAGAAAAGCCATTGCTGCTACATGCCTTGCAAGCAAAGATAGCAAAATATACAATGGGAGCTCAAACCCCTAGTGAAAACACTTCTGATGTACAGTGTTTTTTCATTAACGATCAGCATCGCGAGAGATGGCTGTGTGCAAATGTCAGCAGAGTAGCAGTTTTTCGAAATACTCTGACCAAACCATATAGCACAGACAACAATGCCACATTCAAACTGACTTAAATCCCCTTTCAAACTGAACGCTACAGGATTAAACGCATCGAGTTTCTGCCACGTGGTTGGCTAATTAAATATTTGCTTTTAGTAGTCCAACTGCTGTACCTAATATAGTGGATGCTGAGTATATTCTGTATTGACTTGAGGATAACTGTACTTGGACGGTAATGGACGGTTTCCAGAAATAAACAAGACAATTTACATTTTGCAATGAAACCGGATCGAGAAATCAGATTAGTCTTGCTCACTGGAGGAGCATTTCACTAGTATGAGTAAATGGTGTCATTTTTCTCAGACCCAAGGTACACAAAACAAAATATTGTACAGTTATAGTGTATAGTTATAGTATAGGTATATTGTATATGTAAAGAATTTACAACACCATAACCTACAAGAAACTACAAAGAAATTAAGTAATTAATTCACAATCACATGACTGAGGTGTAAAATGTTCCTATTAAAGCGTCCAGTGGAAAAACTAACATCAACAGTCCACCGATCAATAATAATCCAACCAAAAATGTGTAAATGTGTATAGACAAAAGCTTGTGAAGTTTGCCTGTCCTTTGTGGCTTCAACAGCCTTCGCTTTTCTGAGAGGTTTACCACCTCTGGAACATGACTGTGAGGATGGACATTGTACAACTGGTCCTTTGACTTACTGTTAACAGTCCAAATCTTACAGGGAGCTGGGGAATTTTTGTATGGTCATAATGCAACACAGCTGTCTACCAAAGCAAACCATTTTTTCCATTTTGTTTTAGGAAAGCAGGGCAGAAGAATGCTTCACAGACTTCTTGGGGAGGTGGAAACATTGAGTGACCCTTTTGATGAGAACTCTATCCTTGTATACTTCATACACTCAACCTTCAATTGCCCCTAGGGGATGAATACATTTTTCTATAGAATCTATAGAATACACTTGAACATGTTCACTAGAACATTTGTTGTCCAGCCTAAAACGAGACGGATATACTTTTATCACAACAAATACTTTGAAATACTTTTGTAATCCATGGTAAGAAAAGGCACTCAGTTAATATCAGAACAACCACAGCACAATGTACAGAGGCAATCACGAGTGTAAATAATACAAATCTCCCAAAATAGTAAATAATGAACAAAATGAATAGAAATATTGATCTGTTATTAATCGTATCAAAACATAGAATGATTTTATGCTCATTTTAAACAGCATTTATAAAAATTCATACACTGACAAATGATCATTAATCAGCTTTTCCTCTGAGCTGATTTCAAATTGGCTCAAGGCTTATACAACACAATATATTCATTAAAATGCAAAAATAAGGTGGTAGATTTGCTGCAATTATTACAAGGTGCCCTGATGAACGGGAGATTGATTTAAACACTGGAGTAAATATTTATTATCAAAGCTCTGCAAAACATTGCAGATACGGTTTGATTTCTTTTACTATACAAGAAAGCCCTGTTTAACACCCATGCAATCAACGCCTGGCCACTTTAATTATATAACAATTATAATAATGTATAAAAGGAAACAAAAATATAATTTATCTCAGAACAGCTATGGATCCTTGAGCATAGTTTAAGAGCAGAAGTCAGTCGTGTGTGTGTGTGTGTGTGTGTGTGTGTGTGTGTGTGTGTGTGTGTCCAGTTACCATACCAGTTGTGTGCTTGCTTGCGCGTTAATGACTAGAGACTGGTCTAACTAATTTTTGTATGTTCCTCATGTTTGTGTGCAACTTTCTCCCACTTACACTACTTACAAAAACTATGCGATGTTTCAGAATGAATATGAAGTGATTAAAAAATAATTAGATTTTATTTCATTACACAAGATCATCAGAAAAGTAAATTAAAAGTCACAAAGCTGTTTGATTACGCAAATGAGATTCAAACTTAATTATCATGGTTGAATACAAAGTGATGCATTGATTATGTTGAACAGAAGCACGAGAGTGCCACACATTGACTGGTCAGTAGGGTGTATGGTCACTCATGACTTCCAGAACACACTGACAGTGATTGGGCATGGACAGGATCACATTGTCCAGAAGTTTGTGCAAGATCTTGCACACATTCATTCATAAATATCCCCTCATTTTGTGAGCAGTGTATTTGTAACAAGCTGTAAATGGCATTCATAATTGTCCTATTATAAGTAGTACTCCTTGGTTTGTCACAACCTGTATATTCTCCCTAACCCAGTGTTTCTCAATCCTGGTCCCCACTACTATTCACATTTTTTTTTCTCTGTTCCCAACATACCCAATTCAACTGCCTAGCTCACTAACAAGCCCAGTTATGAGTTAAAGGTTGGTATTAACACCAAAAAGTGCAAAGCAGGAGAGGCTCCAGGATCAGGATTGAGAAAGACTGCTTTAACCTATAACTACACTCCTCTCAAAATGAGGGGATAGTTCATTATGGGATATTTCACGCGCACGCACGCACACAGTAAAATTTAATAGTAAAACTAAATTGCTTGACAGTTTTAATGCAAACTTTCACACGTTGAACATAACATATCACAGTTCTACTATGATTTTTTGATGGTAATAAAAAAAACAACAAAAAAAAAAAACAAACAGTACATTTTTCCTGGGTAAACGGATTTAGTCTCCGTTTTACCTGCTTGATATTCTGTTTTGTTCGTAACAGTATCGATGCATTTTTAAAAAAAAGTCAGTTGTTTGAATCAACCACTCACTCATGTTTTCAGCAGTTCTTCTGATGCTTTAATGTATTATTGAATGTGGTTTTTTTTGGTTAAAAAAACCCTTCAGGTTTACATTTCAGTAGTATAAAAAGACATTGGTATGCCTGCTAAATAACCATTTCGGACAACAACCTGTTTCACAAAATGTTAAGAGGTTGTTCAACAGGATCACAGGACATAAAAGCTGCTTGTAAAAATTATCTGCATTCAAGAGATCAGCAAGTCAATATCTTAAGACTGTAACACAAAAACTTGGATAAAAGATGAGACAAAAAAATGTAGCTTATTCTAAACATAAAGGTGGTTGTATTATAGTTTAGTGGAGTTGAAAAACCCCGTGCACACAGAAGTGAAAAATAAATGACTACTACTTAACATTAAATATCCCTGAAACCAGTGTACCATAAACAGTGAAAAACTGAAACCTTAAAAAGAAAAATCAACTCTACTTTTTCACCCAATTTTTTCAATTAGTGATGTTAAATTATTTGGAACGACCTTAACAGTAGAATTACAATTGGAAATTGCAACAATATTTCTGAATTAAAAGTGTTCTGTAATAAAAAGTGGAGATAAATCTCATCAAGCAAGAATACAAAGACTGTTGGCTGTTTGGAGACTATTAAACATTTGAGATCAAGATAGTGTCCCTAGATATCTGTCACAAGGGCTTAAAAGTACAGTATTAAATTTAATTAATTGGTTGTCCCCAGATATGTTTAGCACTAAAAATGTCAAATAAAAGTCTTGAGATTTATCAAATCATAAACATTAAATCCTTGAAATGTAGTCAGTCAATATGTATTGAAAAGCTTCCAATTATCCTAGAACTTACACTACCGTTCAAAAGTTTGGGGTCACCCAAACAATTTTGTGTTTTCCATGAAAAGTCACACTTAATCACCACC
>JAVSBV010152166.1:0-15229 GCA_033117975.1 Parotocinclus spilosoma
ATATTTTATATATATTTATATATATATATATATATATATATATATATTTTTTTTTTTTTTTTTTTACATATAAGTTTAATAGTACATTTTTGTTGTTTGTGTCAGAATGTCATTAATATTAGGCAGAAGCTTTTTATAACAGTGTTATGAAAACTGATTAATGATTAATGACTGATTTTGGTTAATGAGCTTAATAGCATATTTTGAAAATGAGTTCTGTAATGCTGAATGAGATTGGACTATACAGAGCATGGTGGTTGAAAAACCAAAAGAGCCAAAATACTTTCTTTTTGTTAGTGAGTAAAGTTAGTGTTAGTTGCAAGTGTGTAATTAATTAGCTACAATCATGGGCAGTCTGTGGCAAATCATACTTGTGCCTCTGTTTTGGGAGGAGATAAAATATTTATTTAAAAGGAATAAATTATAAGAAATGAAAGTTATTTTGCACTTAGCTATTGTCTTAATTGTCATTTTCAGGGAATTCCAAATGAACAAATACTGTGTAGATCCCCAAATCAGAAAAGTTGCGACGGCATAGAAAATGCAAATAAAGAAAATACATGTCTCTTACATTCATTTTGACTTTCATTTTGTTGCAGACAGTATGAACTTAAGATATTTAATGTTTTGTCAAGTCAGCTTCATACTTCATTTCATTTCTTAATAAACATCCATTCATGCACTTAAGGCCAGGGAACAGGGAATTCCAAATTAACAAATACTGTGTAGATCTCCAAATCTGAAAAGTTGCGACGGCATAGAAAATGCAAATAAAGAAAATACATATTCTTAATAAACATCCATTCATGCACTTAAGGAACACCTTCCGAAAAAGTTAGATTTAGAATTTAGAGCTAGTAATAAGATAATCCTTTATTAGTTCCACAGTGGGGAAATTCACCAATGAGATAAAATCAATGATGTGATTTCAAACATGCCAACAGGTGATTATAATCATGATTTGGTTCAAAACCAGGGTCCAGGAAAGGCTGTCTTCAATTTGTCAACAAATGCGTGAGAACATTATTGATTATGAATATGTTGAATATGTTTAAAAACAGTGTTCCCTGAAGAAATATTGAAAGTCATTTACATGACATTTTTCCCTCTCCACTGCACAAAACCATTAAACGACTTATAGAATCTAGAGCAATTTCAATCCATAAAGGGCAAGGGTGCAAGCCTAAACTGATGAGTGATGATCTTCAGTCTCTTAGAGAGCGCTGCTATTCAAGAATGCTCATTTATTAATTAATTAATTAAAATTAATTAATTATTTATCAAGAATTACAATATACTGTAGAGTTATATTCACAAACGCCACACAAACTGTAACTGGGCAATATAAGAAGCCTCTTGTTAACCATGTCCAGAAGGGACTTCTACTTCCCTGGCCAAGGCATCTAGGATGGACCATCACACAGTGGAAATGTGTATTGTGATCAGATGAATCAGTATTCCAGATCTTTTTTTTGCAAAAAAAATGGAAGCCATGTGCCCTGGACTGAAGATGAACTTATATCAGTAACAAGTTCAAAAGCCTGGGTCTGTCATTGTGTGGGACTGGATTATTGGCAAAGATCATTTACAATTGTGTGATGGCAGCAATAGGACTGAAACATAGAAATTTATTTGGATCATTGTCTCAGGCATTTGTTGGCAAACTGGAGATCCTCTGGCTACCTTTGCTGCTCAGAGACCTTTTGTAGATACTGGTTTAGTACCAAACCATGATTATAATCACCTGTTTGAAATCACATCATTATTACAATTGTACATTCATCACTAGCTCTAAATTGCCCCTGTCCCAACTTTTTAAGGAATGTGTTACAGGTATGAAATGCAGGAATGGCTGCTTATTAACAAATTAAATGAAGCTGACCAGAAAATGAAATATCTTAGGTTAATTCTGTTTGCAGAAAAATAAAAGTAAAGTAAAAAATGCTTTGTATTTTTCATTTGCATTCTCAGTGCTGTTGAGTTGAAAATTTATTTGACAATGTAAATTTGGCATTTAAGTCATATTTATATTCAGCCAAACAGTTCTCAAAACAAAGGTGCGTAAAGGTTTGTGAACCCTGTAAACAATTAATTTCATATAGTTCTGAATGATCATGACCTAAAACATTTTAATATACACTGCTCATTTTGATGAATACAATTATTGTGAGCAGTATATATAAAAGTATATAAAAAGAACCATAAGATTTTAATGTCATTAAACTTTTTTTTTTTTTTTTTTACGCATATACTCATTTATTTATTTATCTATTGAAGAAATATTCCATATCAGTGACAGGCAGAAATCTTTTGCTTTTTGGAAAGAACTGGTATTACAATTAGCTAATTTGAGAGAGTGGTCTTCAGTTGCTTAATATACTGCTTACAAAAATTAGGAGATGAAATATCCCATAAAAAAATATCCTCTAATTATTGTGAGCAAAGTAGTAACCCTGCGTTCCTTCTTGACTTCATGGACTATTTCACATGTTGTTCTTGGTTGGTCGACCACTCCTGTTGAGGGATACAATGACATTGAGTTTCTTCGATTTGTACAGTACACATTCTGTCTGTGAATTGTAGTCCAAATATTTTAGATTATTTTGTAACCTTTTCCAGCTTGATATACATCAACAACTATTTTTTTCTGGGATCCTCTGAAATTTCCTTTATTCGTTGCATAATTCACTTCCTCAGACATGTTGTGAAGATCAGACTTTGTAAAGATTCTTTGAATACAACAAGGTGCGTACTCACACCTGATCCTAAATTAGCTACTAATGCTTATATACATTTGCCATTTACCATATGCAGTTGTGTCCAATATTGGAACATTTTCCTCAATACATAAATGACTGATAAATAAATAGAGTGGAATATTTTTGTACAATATGTTTAATTGGGGCCAGATATACATACAGTTCTAAAGTGTTCACAAACTATTACATTTAAATTAAAATATATTTTATTTTAAAGATTAGCATTTTACAAAATTGGAGTGTGATATTAGGCTTATTTACCACAGAGTAACTTTTTTCCCCAATTTTTGACCCTTCTTTAACAGGGGCGATAATAATTAAGGAGAGATTAAATTAAGAAATTAATTAATAATGAAATTAAGTTCAGATTCAATTTTCAACATTTTATATTGATTTTATAAATATGTTACACTGGACTAATTATATTTCAAACTATTACAATCACAAGAAGATGGCCATATATTGTTTTCTTTAGTGTTCACTGAAACTATAAGTTAATGTAATATTTACAATATTTATTTGCTTTTTATTGTTCAGGGGGATTTTTTTATGGTTCAGGATGTGAACAGTAGAGCAGATGTCTTAAACACTACAGGAAGCTATGGGGCCCCTAACTTCCGGAAAGCCAAGGGAAACTACCCTCTTTTTGGTTTGGGCCAGCCAAGTCTTAATGGCTTCCAACATGTTCTTCAGAAGCTGAAGGATGAGCCTTATGAGGTCAGTTGTTCTTTGGCAAGATATTTAAAACCTCCAGATTCTGCTGTAATGTATTCATTATGTAACTTGTTTAACGGTAATTAACTATATTTACATAGTTACTAACATTTACGTAATTATCACCTACTATTATGAAGAAATTACAAAAGATGAAAATTTGACTTACAGGAGCTGATCTTCTTCTGTGTGCGGGAAGAGCCCATTGTTTTCCTGCACCTGGATAAAGACTTTATTCCATACACTCCTAGGAGAAAAGAGAACCTCCATGAAAACCTGCATGACCTGAAAAGAGTAGTTCAAGCAGAGCAGCTGGAGCTTTCTATCAGGAAAGAGGCAGGTTATGGAATGGCACAAATAATGTGCAAATGTACATTCATCATCTGCCACCTGTGGAATGACAATACTTTCACTTTCTTTCTCTTTAGCTTTGTGACTTTGCAAAACTCAGTGACAACACTTTCTATGTTTATAATGACATTGAAAACTTTAAAAATGAGCCACAACGTGTCAGGATTATGTCTGAGGATGATATACATGTAACTGAGGAGGTTTACAAAAGGCCATTCTTCAGTTTGTCCTCTCACAGGTAATGTGCACTTTAGATTCTAAATGTTTACACAATGCACAATCTGTTTATGTTATTATATTGACACGTTTACCACAAAGTTCTACATATTTTGGTATAGGTCACGGAATTGCTTACTTATACACACTTTATTCTCTAGATATTACAGACTTCCACTTCCTATGGAGGGGGCACCACTGGAGGAGGATTTTGATGCTTTTGTAAATGTACTCAAGGTAAGACCTTCAGAAGTAAGATAGCAATGTGAGGATTATTTAGTAGTTAATTTATATCCGACTGATTTCCAGCCTTATAATAAATAAACACATTTGTTGCATTTTGATTTTGATGCATCGTGGCACAGTAACGGTTGGGTCATAGAATGGAAACGCAAGTCCCAATTTTAACACACATACAGTTAGGTCCAGGTTAACTGGTACTCTTACCAGAGAGTGCAAGATGTATTTGAGATCAAATGTATTTGTGGGTAATTAGCTTATCCTGCACATAAAATATGAAAACTAACTTTTAATTGCAACTTATAATTATGGCTGCTGTTTATGGAAAGTTCAAGTCACTGTGGAATTCAGATGATTAATTAATTCTAGTGGAAAGCTCATATGTGCAAATGACAGTTAAGCAAGAAAGAGACACTACAGATATAGTGTACCAGAACCATGGTAATAATCCTAAATCTTGAATAAAAGCTTAAAAATGTTAGTGTATCAGTAACGCACTGTGAATGTTGTACCCATGCATTAAAAAACCATTGCATATAGTGTCATCTCCCCTGTGCAGGAAAATCCTGGCTTGTCAGTGTTGCGTGATAGTACAAGGCCTCTTCCAGCATTACTCTTTAGCTGTCAGATAGGAGTGGGACGAACAAACCTTGGTCTTATTCTTGGTGCATTAGTCTTCCAACACCTACATGGGCCACCAAATACCTCCAGGTAAGCATTTCAATTACCAAAGTGCACTATTAAAACAAAGGTTTGCTTATGATTCAAATCTCTCTTAACCACAAATGGAATAAGCTAACAATAATAGTGATAATAACAATAATGATATTTTGAAAATGGACCCCAATATCTACAGTATATTACTATAACACAAACTGCACCTAACCTCACTGCATTATGTTATCAGTAAGTGTTTCTGGTTTTAAATGTATTCAGCCCTTTGTGGATTTTAATTGTTGAAACATTTTTATTGTGTAAGGTCAACTGAGCTTGGTTTGATTACCATAGATACTACCCATGGCAAATACTGTAGTATACACCTATACAAATATCACTGAGTAAAAATGTTTGACATTTCTCATTCTCAGTGAAGAGGACACACAGGTCAAGCAGCAATCAAACTTCCAAGTGATTCAAATCCTGGTTAGTCGTCTTCCTAAAGGACAGCAAGTGCTTGATGAGGTGAGCTAATAAATGTCCAGTCACAGTAACAGACACACCCTGAATAATGGCACTGCTGACACAATGCTTTGCATTTACTTGCATTTTATAATTTCTTTTTTCTTCTTAGGTTGATAAGGCAATTGAAATGTGCTCAGAAATGCATAACATTAAAGATGCAATATATGAAAACAAAAGAAAAATGGAGGGTATTTGTGAGGATTATCACATACACGTAATTACATTCATAATTTGTCCAAATATATTGTCGGTGAGAAATTTAGTGTTTTTAATCATTATGAAAGACACACATGTTAAATATGTTATGTATTTCTAACCAATTACAGGGAAGCAGCACAAAAGGCTATTTCCTGCAAAAAACCATGCAGAGTCTGGAGTGTTACTTCTACTTGATAGTGTTCAATGCATATCTTCATGATCAGGTGATGCACAGTGCATGGATTGTTTTGTCCTCCATGGCCTTTTTCACTATTAATTTGCATCATTGTCCCTCACATTGTACACATTGCCTGTTTTATATATACGAAATTACATTACTGTGTGTTTGCCCTATAAGTATCCCAAGATGTGTAGTCAGAGTTTCAGTAAGTGGCTGTGTGCAAATGCCTGGATCTACAAGCTGCTGGGCAGTATGGACCGCTCTGAACTTGCAGCTCCAGCCAGCCTCATAACTGATGGAAGCAGGATACTGGTGAGGCTCATACATGAGTGTAATGTCCATCTATTTAGAAATATAATTCTCACTGGTTTCTGACACAAAATGTCCATACACTCAACTCAATCAAAAATCTGTCTATAAGTTCTAGCTTTATTAATCTTTTTTGGAAGGTCACTAGTGAGGTGTTGGGCCCAGATGTGCTTGGTACATCCAAAGAAATGAAAGTTGCAAATTTCAGACGAGTTCTCAAGACACCTGTATATGGCATGGCTCAGCCAAGCTCTGAGGTAAAAAATGTTTTGGTGCTTACCCTCATTTGCAGTATATTGTGCTTAGATAATAATACTGTGTGTCAATTTTTATTCAGGCTGTGTCTGCTGTCTTATCCTACCTGACTGATGAACGACGGAAACATTCTGGCATGCTTTGGGTGAACCTTCAGGATGAACTGATTGTGGAAGGGAATGGACAGATGTTTACTTCTAGAGAGCCTGGCTGTCTGGAGCAGCCAATCCCTGTATATGCGTATAATACAGAGCAACTTGAGGTATTTTCCTATGTATCCGAGTCTCAGTTTTGTAGCTAATGTAGAATATACAAAAACTGACCGGAAATAAACAACTTAGACTATATTGTGCAAGCTGTTTATTTGCCTTTGATTAATTCATTTAACCTTGATGGTTTCAAAACTGACAACTTCTTCTCTTGGGTTGCATACGAGTACATAATTCACCTTATTGCCTAATACTAACATAGCAATTTATGGCCAGAAGAGCAACTTAGTTAAACTTTAATATTTGGCTGATGTTAAGATTGTTCATTCTGAGGCGAGTTGTGGTCAGATATTTTTTTTTACAGTGGAACAAACATAACTATCAAGTATGTTCAGTGATGCAGTGATGCTTGTTCACAGACAATGGAGCTGGCAGTAAAGGAGGACATTCTTAGGTGTGAGAAATGGCTCGAAGTTGTTCTGGAGCATGAGAAGCAGACGAAAATGATGAAAAGCTGTCATACTGTTCATGAAATCTTTGCCCAGCAGAAAAGTATTTACCCAGGACTTACCTACCATCGCATCCCACTGTCAGACTGCTGTGGTCAGACAGAAGAGGTAAGTCAGTTTACTGTTCATAACTGCAGATTGCATCTCGGTATACCGGTACTTAACGTCTTGTCACTAGAGTGATGATGATGCAGTTGAGATGGTATTCAGTGTTACTGCTGCCCCACTAGTTTGTTGATCAGCTGTTGGAGGCCATGAAGTGCAGTCTTGCTAAAGACCCTAGCTCAGCATTCATCTTTAACTGCAGTGATGGGAAAGACCGAACCACCACTGCCATGGTCATCGCCACACTTTCCCTCTGGCACTTTAATGTAGGTCATGCTCTATGTACAATGTACATCTTGCATTATGACTATTAAACAATATAATTTTAATTTGTAATATAGATTTGATTCTATATTATCTTTTGATTTTATTCCATTGTTTGAATACACTGTACATGTCAACAAATTGGCTGATCTTTTGCAGGGGTTTCCGGAGTATGTATATGAAGAAATAGTGAGTGTCCCAGATGCAAAGTACACCAAGGGCGAGTTTGAGGTGTGTCAGCATATTGTTAGTCATGCAATTATGCACTGCTCTGAGGGGCTGTTTTTATTTGTTCTACTTGAAAAGAATATATTGGATTTTATACCTGGATTTTATAAATATTGCTTTTACAGCATATAATGTATTTTATCCTATTGTTACCCACAAACTAAATGCATTAGTGGATTGGTTTCTACACAAACTGTTAGCAGACAAACAAATGCAATGAATAATACTTTGGGTTAGTGTAAGTTCATGGTGGAGTGGTTGCTGCTAATTCCTAAAGACACACGGAGCGTAGTCTTCAGCATGTTTTTGTGTACAGGTGGTGATGCAAGTGATCCGATTGCTTCCTAATGGAAATCATATGAAAAAAGAAGTCGACATGGCCCTGGACATCGTCAGTGAGACAATGACTCCCATGCATTACCACTCGCGAGAGATCATTATATGCTCATATAAACAGGTAAGCTTATTACATTTTATTATTTAAAATATACTTCAATTTTGTAAGCAGTATATTTAGAACTATATAGGCACCTAAACAACATTATGCATGGCTGTTTTGTGGTTACAAGATCCCTGACTTGATCGTGACCCTGGACTCTGCCTGTTTTGGGTTTGCATGTATTCCCTTGAAGGTTTACAGCGAGTACTTAAACACTTAGATGAAATTGCAAGTCTCTTACGGAAAGCCTTAATTTATTTGAATTTTAATTTCGTTTCAATATTATTTCAGATCAAAACAGCTAAATCAGAGAATGAGTTACAGCAGTTACGTCTGAGAAGCCTACAGTACCTGGAGCGCTATATTTACCTCATACTGTTCAACACTTACCTCCACCTGGAAAAGAAAGATTCCTGGAGACGGCCGTTCAGCCAGTGGATGCACCAGGTATTTACAGATGCAGTGTGCACTGTCCAAACACACACAGATCTGATATACATGCTATGATGACTTTTACTGAATGGTTTACCATTGCAATATGTATTATATATTTACAATATACTAATAAACTAATATAATATATATATTTCACTGTGCTGTACCAGGGATTTATGTAAAAAACAATGTATATCATGTCAGAATGAAGCAAAGACCTAGATATTTGGTACAACAGAAAACATGCAACAGTGTTACAAACAACAGAAAATAAGTTACTTTTACTGAGTGCAAAAGGTTATATGTGTATTCATAAATGTGTATTTCCATTGTTCATTTACTTTAAATTCCACTGACTTAACTGAGACATATTATTTAAGATGAAACAAATCTAACTTTATCTTACTGAACAGGTTGCAGCCAGATCTGGCATCTATGACATCCTCAACCAGCTTGGCTTCCCTGAATTTGAAGCACACAAAGATTCTTTGCTCTCCAGACTGCGCTACCGCTGGAGACAACATCGTTCTCATACAGTGCCCATCTGTGGAGAATTCATCTAATAGAATGTTATTTTTTGTAAGACTTTGTTTGTTTTATTTAACACTCCATCAGCATCACTGCCTATATTCAAGGCAGAGACAACATTTTATCAACAAACTAGTCGTGGCCCAGTTTAGAGTGACAAATGAAACTAATGCATGTCTTTGGAATGTTGAGGAAAGTGAAGCACCAGGAGTAAACCACGTGGAAAGGACAAACAAATCCTACACAGGCAAAGTCCGGATTTTAGGATTGGACTGGAAACCTCAGAGGTGTGAAGTGACTGCGCTAACCACGTGTCACCATGCCACTCAACTTTTGTAAGAGACTAGCAGAGATTGAGTTAATTAGCTGTTTGAAACCCAGTAATATAGTATTTACAGTTTTATTTCTTCGGAAGTATTGATTATTACATTCAATTTTAATTTAATATAATTTCTCCAGCATTTCATTTTACATAACTAATCCAACACAGGTTTTATCTATTACTTAATGATGTTATTTTAATTATCTTCCTCATTCACCATTTACATGTGGGATGTATACTCACTGACAAAAAAATAGTGCACCCAGATAGAAATGTCAGATTGCTGCAAAACTCGGCATGCAGTTTTGTCTCAGGCAGAAATGTAACTGATTACAGGTGTGGTCTAATTAGACACTGGGTCTAAAAGTGCCTCCCCTGCTGCCCTATAAAAACATGTTCTCTGAAGCTACTTTTGGGTAATGTACATTTTGGTGTGAGATTGCTGACTGTTAAACATGCTTCTACGATGCACTCAAAGGCAGTTTGAGGAACAGGCTCCAGACAGCTCAGACAGACCACCACTAAAGAAGATCCTTCTAACCTGTCTACAAGCATGAACAGACCCAACAGTTTTGTTGTCTATCATCCAGACACAGGTAGCGCCTTCACCCCTGTGTCTGCCGGGACCATTTCCAGGTGCTTAGCAGAAGGAAATTTGGTGTCACCGCACGCATTGTGTTTTCTGCTACTGGCAGACAGCAACTGTCGCCTTTGTTTGTAGTGATGAACGAGAAACCTGGACTGGATCTGTGCCATCTTTAGTTAAAATTATGGAATTTAGGTTTTGTTTTGTATCCTAGTATGGGGATTTGAGTATGGACACCTTGTAGTGAACACTATAATTCTACCTTTAATGCAATCAAACCTGTAATCTTGTCCAATTGCTGGTATGATGATCTGGGGAGCCAATGCATATGACAATCGGTCACTCCATTAGTGATTCGAAAAAGACTTAACGATTTAATGATATGTGCAGGACACCTTGTGTGCCTTTCATGCCAGGGCTTCCAAATGGCATTTTTCAGCAGCATCTTGTCTTGTATCCAAGCTAAAGATGGTCCAACAGGCTAATTAGAGCCTCCTTCAATTGTGCAGTTTACCCCAATAAACATATCTTTTTACTCGAACATTGTAATCACTTACATATATTGTCATTATCCTACCATTGACCAAAATTTAGCAGTGAGAATAAATACTGACTTGTTTTTGAAATGTCAGATTCTTAACCTTTAGAAGGAGACCAGTCTTTGCAATTTGGTAAATACTGTCTATAAATTACCAATACAAATCAGCAAATAATTGTTAATTATATTGTAGTGTTTTACAGCAGCCATACTTAATCATTATGCCATGTGGCTTTGTCAATTCAAGTAATTGGATTGCTGTGGCCTAGTGGTTAAGATAATGGACTCTGGACCTTAAAGTCCATGGTTGAAATCCTATATCTGCCAAGTTTTCACTGTTGGAGCCTTGAACAAGACCCTTAACTCAACACTGCTTTCATTGTAAGACTGCATCAGTTATAAGTCACTCTGGATAAGGGCATCTACTAAATGTAAATGAATGAAAATGCAGTTCATTTAATGTTTAATGCATGCCCCTTTGACTTTGTATATAGTCCATTACAGCGTTTTTAATTATCCCATAAGCCATTATGACAATCATTCTGTCTGAGGAAAGGGAAGCAGAACATCATAGCTTGTTTATTCACCCATGGGGGAAGGTTTGGGGCCTACAGCACAAGTTAAAAAAAGAGGTCAGAACATTATTGATTGCTGACGTGTGAGGGTGCTTTGAATACACATTTTGGTGACATTTTTATGCCCAATAAAATGGGAAAAGGAAAAAAACACTAAAAAGCAAGGTAAAATATGAAATCTTCTTTTTACCCAATCTGTCAATGTTCTGGCACTTCTTTGTGAAGCAGATTAGGCTTTAGTTGTTTCTCTTGTGCAGTGAACAATCCAACAGCAGCACAGCAGAGAGATTTAGCCACCATTTTCCTTCAGTATTTTGTTCACTTTAATAGGATTCGTGACCCATGAAGTTCATGTGCACTGGAAAGCTCAAAAGAATTGGAAGAAATCAGGAAATATCATGCATTAAAAATAAATATAAATATTTAGATAGAAGACTTTTTGATATCATTCCAGAATAAGTACCCAATAGTTTTAAGTAGTGCTATTGCAGTTGTATACTTATTGCATGAGTGATCATGGGGGGGGGTGCTTGCCCCAGCTTTAGTACCCCAGAAAAGATATTAGCAGGGAAGCAGACCCATTGAGAAATTAAGGATTGTGGGGGGCCCAAGAGAACATATAAGTATACGGAGCTATAGAATAAGTCTCTGCATATTCCTGCATTATCATACAGTAGATTAATTGTTTGTTAACTTAAATTCATACTCTCATACATAACTTCCCAATTTAAAAATGATTAGTAAAATGGCAAAAGGGTTGGTTCTGCTGGTGTACACCCACATAGATTCCATGAACTCTGAACATTAAGCTCTTTAACTAGAGAATACAGAGTCTTTGGCAATTAATTTACTTTCTGTAAGTAAGCTTATTAAGATAGCTTCTCATAAATCAGGGTGAAAAAAATGTATAGATTTTGTTATAGATCTGTTTTAGATCCAGAAAGAACAGCACATTTCTACTCCACATTCTGAACAACAGCAAATAAAATAAAAAAGGAAGGTACCAGTTAAAATGTTAGAAGAATTCAACAGTGTTTTCTGAATCAAGGTGTCAACAAAATATATACCGATGTTACAGATGCATGTAAAGTCATATTCAGTCAGTCTGTTGTCAATACTGCATTTAAAACAAACCTCATGGAGCCAATTAATATGTTATGACGTTTCAAAGCATTACTATGTGTTGTACGTGTTATTTGTTTATATTCACCCTTCCACACTTCTTGCTGACTGTACCTGGTGACGAGTTTGCATTTAGTAAAAATTAAGATAACAACAAATTATACTACTCACAAAAATGATTCTTAAATATATAGGATACATTAAATATCTCATAATGAAATATTCCCTAATTTTTGTGAGCAAAAAAAAAATCAGTTAAGGTAGAATTAATTTCCTTATCTGCCAAGCAAGGCCGTTAACCCACAATTGCTTGGAATTATTTACTAAAATATAATATCTACAATGTACAGTACTATACAAAAGTCTTAAGCCACCATTATACAATATTAGGTGTAAAATTGGTTTAGCAATTGTATACTGACCACACTTACTCAATTCAGTTTTAGGAATATAACCAGCAATTTATTTAATCTTCTCATCAACACAAAAATATATGGACAGTAATTATAGCATTGCTAAAACAGCAAAGCTAATAATGGCTTTAGGCTATACTATGAACGGATTACGTTTTTGACTGGCCCAGACACTTTAAACATCTAAGGACATTATCACAAAGAAAGTTTTAAATATGGCAACAACACACTCATCTGTTACACTGTATTATAGGTGCAGTATTATCATATTATCAATGATAATTGATAATGCTAATGATATCTGGTAAAAGGTTAGATATTCAAAGTTTTGATGTTTATTGTTAGGACTGGCTGTAGCCGCTAGTAAATGTGCATATTGTGTAATATTGCTTTGAAGTTCATTAAGTATTTATTACATATGATTTGGATTACTATATAACAGTGTTCCCAAAGTGAAGATATTATTATCCTCAAAAGAGTTTGGGAAGTATATGCAGTATATAGTGTATATACTCTAATAAAGAACCTGCAATAAATACCTGGTTCCACAATTGTTTCTATATGTTTTATTTGTGAGAACTGAGTTTTTCAAGACTAACTTACATGAAGTGAAAGCATCAACCTTTCATTATAATACAGTTTTAGGAATGACACTAATCTTTGGAGCACTACGTAGTTATACAGTATGTGTATCATTCCATTTCCCCGGATAGAGAAAGCTGATCTCTATAAAGGTTTTATTCTTTGTATTGTTATTTAGATTGGATTGAGTAAAGTTTTGCACATCTTTGAATTGTCTTTGTGAAGTGCTGTCTCTTCTCCAGGAATACTCCATTTCTGTTTTCTTTGATGAACGGTTTTCTTATGCATCTGATTACGTACTCTTGTTTTCATTCTCTCTCTGAAAAGCAAAAACAGTGCCTTTTTAAAAGATAATTATAGCGTTCATCGCTTTCTGTACCACTTATCTATGCTGGATATGAATCTAAAAGAATCAGTAAATATCAAGCTAAACTCTGTCAGATATAAATCTTGTTTAAATGTTTATGACAATATTGGCTGTCATGTCTGTATCCATAACGCGATTGATGCACTGCCAAAGCGCTACAAAGTTTGCATGGTAATCTTTAGATTGTCACATTCATGGGAATTGTGGCATTGCTTTTATAAGAATCTTGAAGGCAGGCTGTCTTGGTGATGGTGTTTTACCTGAACAACAGAGGCTCTTTGATTAGCTGCAGGCAGTACTGCACAGGCATTTTGGAGAAGTTAACAGTAGTGACAACGCTAACTGAGGAGACCATGTCTACCACAGCCTCAGCAGCAATGCTCATATCTGGAGAATCAACTTCTGCCCTGGCACTGACAACTAGTGAGAATCTGAGAAAAGCACAAAGGACCTTTGTTAAAAACTAATCAAAAGAATCAAATATGCAAGTCAGAATCAAATTGGCAAAATGTAAGTAAGATATATGTTAAAATGACAAATTAGTTTATGTAAATCATATTTGCATCATAGACAGAATGTCACATACTTATTATCAACTGAGGTTTTTGACTCCTGACTGAAAAAGCTAAAGGAAACATCAGCTGACACATCCACAGAAAGCCCGCCATAGAAAACCCCTTGAACTTGTAGTCCAGACTGAAGTATTACGCTCTGTTAAAGGTTTAAACAAATGTACAGTTTAGAACATTCGTAAAAATTATGAATCCATGAATCCTAAATGTTTTTATTTAAATGCTGCAGGACTTGATTTACTCTGAATTATATAACTAAGAAATGTGAATGGACTATGGAACAACCATCAGTTACACAAGTGTCAAGTCAAGTAAAAATATTTGGATCTTAAATATTTTACCTGTCTATGATCAAGAACAAGAATGTTTCCAGACATAATCTTCATTGGCCCTTCATCTGCTGAGAAGTACTTGCTAATTAAGTCAGAATAACCCTGGAAGAATATAATGGGCTGGATCTGAACTCCAAGAAACATGGCTGACATTCCTGCCATTAACTCCTCTTCTTCCGCAGTTGGCTGGCTGCCAAGTAATGCATCCAGACCATCTGTTTCTATGGAAACCTGGCGTGCACAAAAATACTTTGTGGAGACCCAAAAATTACGCACAAAATACATGGGACTTATTATGAAGTCTGTAAAGTCTGTATTTCCTGATTTTTGAGATCAGAATTTTGGGATTTTTGGAACATGACTGTAATGCACTGTCCTAGATGTTGAACAATAAGCTCTAGCAACAGTTGTCATTAAAGGTCTCTGATGGCCAAGGTCAATGCTCTATGTAATTGAGACAAGTTCTCCATTTTCATTTACAGTCACCGATCATTTGTTTCTACAGTCATTGTTTGTATTTTAGCACCACTAACTACAGTCGATTCCGGTTAATCAGACCACATCGGGACGCGGTCGTTTTGGTCCTAATAACCAGCTGGCCCGATTAAACAAACATGACCTTTGTTACAAGACGGGACGTGCTATGTAACATATTAAATGTTTATTAAACCTTTATTGTGTGATTTACACGTATAGCG
>JAVSBV010152176.1:0-15228 GCA_033117975.1 Parotocinclus spilosoma
ACTGTGCTTTTCTTTCAAAAATAAGGAAATTTCTAAGTGACCCCAAACTTTTGAACGGTAGTGTATATATATATATAGATGGATGGATGGCATTTAAAACCATTTTACAATATACAAAAATGCAAATGAGCTTTACCACTTCTTCAAGTACTAGTACATGCATGTTGTGATAATGGTACCAACTTTGTTAACTAGAAGGCAAACAAGCCATTACTTATCTGGGGGCTGTGCCAGAAGACCAAGTGGTACCAGCACTCCCAAGCCAGCCTTGTTGGAACATTGTGCAATAACTTAAACCCACAATTATTTGGATTGTACTTTGTAAGCTTGTATAAGTTGCCAGTCACACTTACTTTTCTGATAACATACTGGGAGCAGCCTAGTCAGCACCTTCCTAGTTTACATGCATTTATTGTTTCAATACAGTTCTTTCAGTTCATGAATCAGAAACTTTTTGTTTCATATTTTTTGTTAGAAATGTCTCAGCTGTTCCATCTTAAAATGTGTTCCTAATTGAAAAAATAGCTACCTGTATCATGATCACTCTACTGTTATTGTTAGTGATTGACCTCATGTTTCGTTACTCATTGGCCTCATCTTACTTTACACACTTCTGACAGTAATTCAGTGCCTTTTTAATAATTTTAATATCTTTTTAAGCCTCACAGACCTCCATCTAGCAGTTCCTACTTTGATTAAACCTTTGCCACAGGTGAAATTGAATAAAAAATAGAGAGTAGTGATGGCTGCACTGGGTTATGTGTAAGTGAAGGAGAAGAGGCATAGTTAAAGTAACACACTTGTCCCTGACACAGTACACCTCTCCCCCTTATTCACATGCTCGAACTGCAAAGCTCAGCTAATTAAAAACTCTTAATTACTCAGCTGCATCTAATTGGTATTCCATAAGACACACTTCCTCCTAAATGATCCATTTAATTCCACCATAGGGTGTGCAATGCTCATGCTGGATTCATTTCTTTCCGAGAGCTCAGAGATTGTGTGGGAAGAGCTTGTGCAGCTCATAATTAAAACTAAAGTTCCTGGCATATTTTCTACAGACTTTAAATTTGGACTAATTCATCTGATTCACATACACATTTTGAACACTATTTTCCTAAAATCCCAAATTAAGAGCACTCATTTTGATTGTGTAAATGAAGACGTGGCCACTTAAGTTTATGAAAAATTATTACATGCAGAGTAAGTGCATACATTACAATGTGTACTAAAAAGGAGATGGAAGAAATAGTATGAGAATACTCGCATAATATATATTTGACACACATATAGCACACTAATAGGCTGCTGAAGCTAGTTCCATGAATGCTTGATTAGCAATAAATCTGGGCAGACCATGGAAGTGTTTAAATCTGGCGGAGACCCTGGGAAAGCCTTTCTGTGTGGAGGTGAGCATTATCCTGCTTAAAAATGTCAGTTGGAAGCCCTGCCAGCACGTGGCCTCATTGATGAGCTCACCACAAAGTATTGATACTCTAGCATGATCATCTTCTTATCTTAAACATAACCTGGATTTGTCACTAAAGACAATATGGTTGCATTTCTTTCTTACAACACCACTGTAAACAAAAGTGATGTTTACTGGCTGTCAATGGCATGACATGTAATGGGTGCCGTGACAGCAAATTCCTTCTGTCCAGAGCCTGAAAATGCTTCAGATCGAGATAGGGGTGTGTAATGATGCTGCCATCCGTTTCTGAATGGTGGACAACGAAAGGGAACGCAAGGGATTTGAACTAAACAGCTGTGTAGCTTTAAGAAAACCACTTGTCAGTGAGGCCAACTGGCACAAACAGATGTAATTTGCTAGGGAGCATAAAGATTGGACTCTGAAGCAATGGAAGAAGCTCATGCCGTCCAGATTTACCTTGTTCCAGTGTGATTCGCACATCAGTGTAAGAAGAGATGTGGCTAAAGTGATGCACCCACACATACCGTACAAGCCTGTGGGGGCAGTGCTATGATCTGGGGTGGCAGCATTTGTTCCAGTCTAGGCCAGAATGAGGTCAGCTGACTACTTTAATATACTAAACAGACGGGTTATTCCATCAATGGATTTTTTCTTGCCCCATGGCACGGGCATACAGTATTCCAAGATGAAAGTGCCAGGATTCATCAGGCTCAAATTGTGAAAGAGTGGTTCTGGGAGCATAAGACATCATGCAGAGTCCAGACCTGAACACAACTGAGAATATTTGGGATATGCTAGAAAAAAGTAATGCAACTCTGAACAGAACTTCATTTTGTGACATAGCAGAACCTTGTGGAAACCATGCCACAGCGAATGTGCACCCTAATTAAAGTTAAGCACGGTACAATTAAATGTTAAATGTGTGAGAGACCTTTTTTTTGGCCAGGCAGTGTATATCACAGCTACAGCTACATAAGAATACTTATTTGCTTTTTATTGATTTCCTAAATGAATGTTAATGGTTACTTGTGTCTAAAACAGTAGTTAATTATAACTAAGTGTTAGAATTAACTTAATACCAGCTCCATTTGACAATGTTAAACTTGTCGCCACTCTTTTCTTCAAAATTTTCTTCTCATTATAAGGATTGTTCTAATAAATTCTCTCAAATCTTATCTTTCCTTATAGGAAGTAATTACTATATGTTAATCTGAAAGATCCAAGGTCAGTCAGGGGCAATGATCAAGGTAACATACTATTAATTAGAAGGGCTCTGTTTTTTAATTGTAAATTAATACATTTTACAATTGTTTGAGTTTAGCATCATATATTTAAACAATGAAACATGGATTCAGTTCAGGCTGTTGGTAATGCTGTGTACTCTAATGGTGAATATTTTCTTACCCCACTTGTCCTTTGATACCTGAGCATAATTTAAATGATACAGACTGCCAGAGTATTGTTGCTGACCGTGTTCATCCCTTTATGACCATAATGTAAGCATTTTCTACATGCTATGTCACAAAGCTCAAATAATTGATTTCTTGAACATGACAAAAATGTTTACTGTACAAACTTAACTAAAGCACTGTTCGCAAGACACATCTGTAGCAACATGTCCCTGGTTCAATTTAGACCTTGGACTGTTTGGAGTTTTCATGTTTTCCCCAAGACTGTTTGAGTTTACTTTGGATGCTCTGGTTTCCTCTCACATGCGTTATTTTAACTGATTACACTAAACTGGCCTGATCTGATTATAGATGACTAGTTTTGTTGCAACTTAACATAAAAAATAAACTAACAACCAAACAAATCCAAAGGTGACTACCACATATCCTGAGGTACTTCCACTCCTCCACTATGGACAGGACTCAGAACATGAATTAGTCGTCAATTTGAGTTTTTTAGAAACAGACCCTGTCTTTGTTCCATTATATTTCATTCCTTTCAGATCAAAGCTGCAAATCTCTTGAGAGTGGAAAGCTTTTTGTGATAAATTTCCTCTACTATTGTTCTCTTTTGTTCATTATGTTGACATTCCCCCTTCTCCTCTCCTCCCCTTTCTCATCCCCGTCCCGTCTCTTAATCTTCCACATTTGTAGACCTTCTCTTTTTCCATTCCCACCCCTGTTCATCATTTTGGGCCACAGTGGTGTATCATTGGTGGTGTAAATTGCAGTTTTCTCTTGGCGTTGTAATGTGATTACATGATCTGGGTGGGAGTTGAATGGGTTTAATCAGATAGAAATAATCCTGACACCTCACACAGATGAGTGAATGCCATATGGTGTTTCTGATCTATTGTAAGAATGTAGATGACAGAGAAAAAAATCCCTGGATGCATATTGATGTGTGTGCTACCCTGCTTTTAATTGTGATTTGTTTTTTAAATCCGGGTTGTGAATGCAACTTCCATGATACATAAGTCAAGCTGAAGGTCAATCACTGAGACAGCTTTTCTTTTCATACTGAAGGCGCAGCTGAAGCATCACAGTGACAGATTACAAAAGCTACTACTCCTCCCATACAAATGCCTGTAATTGTGTCACAGACCTTGTGTAGGTGGTGGGCCTATATGCATAAGGACAAAGGACAGTCCTCGCCTGCCAGAGGTCTGGAGTCTCTTCAGTGGTAGAAACTTTTGTTGTAGCATGTCCCTTCTTTGTCTTTGTATTTTAGCGCACCAATCCATTACCAAATGTGTGATTATATGAAGTTAACACAAAAATTATGAAACTGCTCAAATAACTCTGTCATGAAAAATTGTTAACAGAGCATAATTGACTTATAAATAAATAATAGGGTAATGCACAAATTAAATGAGAATTTGAAAATGTTTTAAGGGGGGTTAGGGGTGTGTGTGTGTGTGTGTGTGTGTTTGTGTGTGTGTGTATGTGTGTGGCCATGATCATAATGATAACACATTAATCTATCGCTTTCACAAATTAACCGCAGCGCTTTTATTTTTCTGTGGTTATGTAGCGTTAACTAATTTAATTCACACATCATACCTAGCCACCACATACATTTTTAACCTAGTAATAGACCTACATACAGTCATAATTAGGGCTTTTCTAGCACTCTAGAACTTTAGAACTCTAGAAGGCTTTACTTCACACGTCCACTCTGTAAGCTGAATGCGCATATGCACTCTGACACATCTGCAAGTCAGAGACAGTAGCTCATTGGTTGTTGCACAGTTGGTGTTATTCGTCCTCTAATCCTTCATCAGTGATTACAAGCTGCTGCCTACAGGATGCTGGCGGCTTGACATTTTGTTTGGTGAACTACTTTCAGTCCAGGACAGTATGGAAAATTTATTTAAAAAACAGTGCTTCTTACATTAGCTTTGACTTTTATGTCATTGCAGGCAGTATGAACTATGTTATGTCTGGCTTGATTCTGTTAGTTAGTAAACATATATTCCATTGCATTTTAGATCTACAACACATTCCTAAAAACTGATAGTTATTAAAGTTGGCAACGGGGCAATTTAGAGTTAGTAAGGAATTAAAACACCTGAATAATGATTTGATTTTGAACAGGTGATCTGAAAAGGTGGTGATCATCATGCTTTGGTAGAAATGCAGCATCCAGTAAAGGCTGAATCTTTGATGAGCAAAAATGGCCAGAGGATCTTTAGTTCTGACAATGCTTGTGAGAAAATGATTGAAATGTTACAATGCTCGGCAAAGAAAGCTTGGAAAGGTTTTGCATATCAGTAATGTTTGAACTAACTTTGGTCCCTCAGACAGCACCACATCAAGAAACACCATTTATCAATAGCTGGTATAATCGCATGGGCAAGGGATTACTTTAGCTAATCTTTCTCAAGCACTACAGTGCAAAGTAACATTAACAAATGATAATGTGAAACTTTACCCTGGCTTGGGTACGTCTAGGATGGACCGTTCTACAGTGAAAATGTGTATTATGGTCAGATGAATCAGTATCCCTATTTTTTTGCTCCAGACCAAAGATAATATGGCCATTCAGAGTTTTATTTGCAGTAAGTCCAAAAGCAAGGGTCTGTTATGGTATGGAGCTGTGTCAGTGCTCTTGGCAAAGGACTTTTACATTTCTGTAATGGCAGCAAAGAAAAGTACACTGCGAGAGCAACATCAAAATGTTATGTTTTCCCAGGATCATTCAGCAAGACAATGCAAAACCACATGCTGCATACATTAGAAAGTCATGCCATCTGAGCTGTCCCCAAAAAACAACGTGTGGAGAGTTTTTTAATTCGACAGCGACGACCCCATACTCTTGCACGCAACTTAAGATGTGTTTCCAGGAAGAACGGGACAAACACACTAAATAATTTGATAGCCTCTTTAACACAACATATTTTAAGTGTGGTGAAAAGGAATGGCAACATTAGAAATGTGATAAATGTTTAAACTGTCCCAACTTTTTTGGAATGTGTTACAGACCTGAAATGAAGGAATAGCTGTTTATTAGTAAATTAAATTAAGTTGACCACACAAAATATCATCGGATCCATACTGTTCCAGGTTTGTGGTTGGTAGTATCTGATCTGTGCTGGTTCTGTAAGGATTTGAATTATTAGAGAACTGAGTAAGGGGACTAGCAAAGTATGTAAAGAATCAAAAAGAAAGGACTGCAGTCTTTATTTTAAGCCTTCAATGTGCATCTAAATTGGACAATGTGGTGCACCTAATAAATGGCTAGTGAGTGTATATGGTAAAAAAATAAAAAATCTGCCAAACAAAGAGAAGATGCATTTTTTTTTAATGAGAATGACTTGAGTGCGACCAAGTATGAGGACAATTATACAGATAACTAATGTATTTTCCCTTTATTAAAAATCGCATTCAGGAACAAAATCAAGGTAAAACTATGTATTATATTTTATATGAATCTGTAAAATGTTGCAATCTTGTGAAATTCTGTGATCCTTAATGTGGACAGTTGCTCATCTCTGATGCACAGAACTCTGCTGGGATTCGATATAGATTTTTTTTTTTTTCCTCCTTATGCATATTTCTCATATTTCTTTATTAAAAACTACGTGCGATGAAGTAAGCAATTCTTTAGTGTTTGCTTAGCATTAACTAATGTAATGCTTTTTTACAGTTCTATCTCACTGAATAAATGAGAAAACAAATAGGATGCTCAGAATAATTGTGTGATGATTTAAAGATCATCTCTTTATTCCATCTCCATTTTCTGCATTTTTAATGCAAGGGAAGGGTTATAAAGTAAGGAATAAAAGAAAGCTACCTTTGAGTTATTTCTGGCCTTTGCCTTTTTATTCCCTCCAACCCACTAATTACCTTTTGATTTAGCCCTTATTAAAACCATGTACTATTAGTTTTTGTGTTTTTATGGAGTATTATCTGTGTTCTCTAACATAATCCATGTTCTGAGATTTGCAACAAAGTGATAGCTTTGCCTACCATTGAAATCATGATGCTTACAGTTGTTCAACCATAGTGGGAAAATACTTTTATTTCATTGCCTTGTTATTTTATTAGCTTAAATTACATTAATGAAGGATTATACTTTACCTGGTACAATATACATTGACTAAACTCTCAGACAGGTTATATGACGAACACTGGCATTGTGTTACTGCTTTTTGCTGGGAATCATTGGGTCCTGGTGTTCATGTGGATGCTATTTTGCCAAGTAACACTAACCTAAACATTGCTGACCGAGTACACTGTATTTTGGCAGTGGCAACTTTTAGCAGCATAATGCACCCTACCACAATGCAGACTAGATCAGGAATGGTTTGAGGAACATAAGAGTTCAGCATGTTGGCTTGACCTGTGGGTGTGATTGATAAGCAAGTCCAGTCCATGGAGGCCCCACCTCACAATTTGCAGAACTTTAACAACCGGCTGACATTATTCTGATACCAGATTCTACTGAACACATTCAGAGGTATTGCAGTGGCCTTGCCACAACGGGTGACAGAATTGCCAGGTGAGAAATTTGGGATTATCATACCAGAGAAATAAAATTATAATATTTTGAGGGAAATTAACGTACACCCGTCATAACCATCATTTCCAGTGCTTCTTCTTCCAGACCAGCTCTGCTTCTATTTCATTTCTTTTTATTTTATTTTCTTCACTCATGGGGTGGGTGCAGTGGACTATTCGGACTATTTTTTTAGAAAAGCACAATTGGCTGGAATTTCCGTTTTTGTTTCCAGAAACAGATGCCTTCAGGGTTCACAAAAAAACTCAGACAGATAGTTGCGACTGGCTGATTACAAACAATTACAACCACACAAAAAAATAAATAAATAAATAAAAAAGAGAAGATGCATTTTTTTAATGAGAATGACTGAGTGCGACCAAGTATGAGGACAATTATACAGATAACTAATTTATTTTCCCTTTATTAAAAATCGCATTCAGGAACAAAATGGTCAAATAATCGTATATTTTGACTTTTTTTTGGATTATTGATTGTCCATTGTACAGAGTGCAAAATGATCGTACAAATGATCGTATTAAACACCTGGCAACACTGACGGGTGATTAATTAAATCTGAACCAGATTAAGCTTCCATGTCCCTAAGTGAATTTGTATTGGATTAATAACCAGTCTGTGCCGCAACTAAGCTCCCCAATATCGCACTCATAGAACATGCCAAAAACTGTGATCACAATTAAAATCTGATTATGTGCACAGCTCTGCCACTAAGCATAGCTGGCCTGGACAGAAGTCATAAGCTGAAGGTCAGACAGACGAAACACAGAAGCGGGAAACGATAGCAGAGCAATAAAGATTCTCCATTGTCCCATTGCTGATGTTATCCTTTCTTCAGTCTTTTTAATACAGTGTCTGCACACATTCTGATGACACATTGATAAAAGGCTGTCATGAACTGATGTCCTTGGTGCAATCTGAGGGCAATATAGAGGTGAACAGTCTCTGCTCACACTGCTTAATAAATAAGTGTTTCATGATCATGCCTGGGAAAATAAATTGTCGCATTCTGCTAAGTGTGTTTTATTCAGTGTTGCTGTAGGAACTATGTTAGTGAAAAAAATTCATATTTAAATTACTTTTTTTGTTGTTGATGGGTTTCCTTTTTGGATTCTTGTTTGTTCACATATGTGTTTCCTTCACAGGCTAAGAAGCTGGAAGAGAAAAACCAACGGCTAATGAAGCAGGATGCATTCTACAGGGAGCAAGTGCGCAAGTTGGAGGAAAGGGTATGAAGCATAACATTTCATTAAATTGCAGGCCTTTTCTGGATTTATTTGGAGGGGCTTGATTATTCATTCCTTCCAGAAAAATCCACCTCTAAGCTAGCCTGCAGCTGCATATGACAGACATGCCCAGATATGGCAGAATACACACTAAACCTTAACAAGTCATTTATTCATTTCCAATTTGTCACGTTTTAGACTTTAGACACATGCAGAGAGAGGTAATATATCACACTTAAAGTAAAGTTATAATTTTCTACAGATAAGGGAAATGTTTAACAGCAAGTCTGTATTAAAAGTAGTACATAAAATGGTCATAAACAAAGTCTAACCTGAAAATTATTTAGTTTAAACAAGGTAAATAATAAATTAATAATAAATCTTATGCAAATAAACATTATTAATTTGCAAAATATTTTGGCTAGTAAAAAAGTATTTAAAAAATATACATCAAGAAGTTGCTGGGACTGAATTAAACTTTATATGTGTGGATGTAATGATGATATATGTTACTGATGGATGAATGGATCAGTTTATTGGGGAAAACTGTACAATTAAAAGCATACTCTGGTTACCCTGTAAGGCTGCCGCTAACCTGCATACAAGATGACATACGGTTGGGCATGGAGGCATGCAAGTTTCTTATGGTATCCTGCAGTGCATTTATACACACTTATTGCTGCTGGGCCTGCAGATCCTGCACACTCGTAGGTTGGTATTTAAATTAGGGGGTATTTAAAAAGGTTTTTCAAATGTAATGAAATATCCACTATTTTTTGTGAGCAGTGTATATGACTAGTTTATATGTAACCTTGTGTATTGATGTAACTTTGTGTCTGTCTTTAAAATAGCCATGGATAATAAAAGAAACAAATAAATAAACCAATTTAATAAACCAGTTAATTAAACCAAACTAATAATGGACTATCTTATCTTATCTTATCTTATCTCATCTTATCTAATCTTATATAAATAAGCAAACAAATAAGCAAACTCATGTATGTTTGTTGGTGTGTAATAAATTAATTAAAGTAGAGCTTAGTTTATATGCACCCTCTACATGATAAAATGTTGTGACAATAATTAAAATAAATCAGTTTTAATTGAAGATATAATAAAGAGTTTCATATGGAAGATACATGTATGTTTTTGAACATGCCAAGATTCATTTTATGCAGGATATGAGGTTAAAAAAATAATTGGATGTACTAATGTGGCCAGTGGTTTTTCAAGCTAGCCAATGCAGTCTGCTAGAACCTTTAACTGTACTAAGTATTATAGACTTCGATTAGAGACATCATCCATTGTCCCTGGTGGAGTTTCTGGGGTGAGACAAACCATCCACTGCGTGAGCTATGTCATTGTGTTAATCAGTAACTGGGGATGACTGTGTTCATTGGAACAATAGAGAAATAGGTCGTATGTAGGTATGTAGGTAAGAATGATCATCCTTGGGCCCTTGACCATTTCACATTTGTTTTGTCTTCAATCTGATTGCTTCAAACTGCTTAATTTAGACTCCCTTCCCCTGCCTGCTGGGTTAGAAAATCTCACAGCCCTTCACCTCCAACCATTTGTCCTCAAACACATACTGTGCTAAGGAATTCTCTCGAGAGGATCTGTGTTTTTGTTGGTTTCATATGACCTATTTTAAATTAGGTCTGACATCGATGTGTGCTGGAAGTGCTGAAGAAGCACTTTTGTCTCCCTAAAGCAAGACTCTTTGTCTCATTCTGTATTGCCCTGCATCTATTTAGGCCATTCATTATTTAGAATAACCTCTACCCCATTGTTACATTCAAGGTTATCAATAAAGCAGGCACAGGAAAGCCAATTACTTATAATAATAGAACAATTAAAATTATCCATTTATATTTGACATAAATATTAATATAGTTTCATTAGATTTTGTAGTAGCATAGCAAGATAAATGCATACTACTGGAATTTCCTGTGTTCTTTAGTAGATTAAACAGTAATGTAGTATAGTAAACTTCTGACCCATTGACCAATGTTTGACAGTATAGAACATGTTGACTAGATTGTATCTGAGTAAACAGTACATTGCATGTTTTTAAATCATGTACCTAATAATCAAGTATACAGACCTTGAAGCAGGGGCTAACAAAGCAGAAATCAACTGTCTGGAAATGTTGGCTACTGTACCCAATTAGGTTTGAGAAGGTTTCCCATGTTCACATGCATGATCAGTATTGTTCGTAAACATTGCATGCATTTTCCGCATCAGTGAGTCAAAAAATCAGATCTGATTAGAACTAAGTTGGATGTAGGCCCCAATACTCATTATTAGTATGGTTGTGTGGGAAAATGGGCTATGGATAATCGCATAGCTGAAGGTGTGAAATTAAAGTGTGGGGTTAGAACATTTGACTTTAGTTTAATCTGAATATAAAATTAAGGGTCATGCTGAATGGCTCAACAATGGCAGTTAATCAGTGCTGGCACTTAAGTTGTCACACCACTGTAAACACTGCTTCCACTGAGTGTGTTTATATGCACTTATTAATATGGTAACTGCAGTAATCTGATCAGCAAGTTAATATGCACTTGATTAAACAGATATATATGAAAGCTCTAGGTTTAAAAGACATGGCAATAATCAGCCAGTAATCTCTCAGAAGTATGTGATGTAAACTTTTTATACACATTATTATTTGTATTATTATTTTGTGATTCAAATTCTTCCTTTCCTTGTACATATGCTGAGTGTGTTTCCCATAGTTTGCAGACAGTATAGCACCATTAAATGTTGGATAAAATTTGTAAGTTGTGGAAAGAGTAATCAGATATTTTACTTAATATTGAATGGCTTATAATTATAATGCATATAATTTAAGTAACCCTCCCAAACCTAAGCAAACACAAAATGTGTCAGATTTTGGAAGAAAATTTTATTTCAGCAATTCATATCTCAATTCATATTGTACTTAGAATACAGATGGGATAAATACAATAATAAATACATAACAAGCAGTAAATATAATACATCATAAATAATGCAAAACACGTAATGTGATCATGTAAAATCTTGATTAATTGACCGCATAGTTGAAGTTTGAACAACTACATTCTCACCTAAACAATTGTTTAATTTTATTCTGACACAACAGTGGTCAAACTGACACTGGTGCAAAATGCATTGGATATTTAGTATATGTATGCACAAGTTGCCTTCAGTGCATCCTTGATAGTATAGGTGAAGCAAGAACCAGTATGAATATTTGGAATGTACTTGGCAAAATGTAGACTTTTGATTGGAACAGTTGTTGGACTGTGACTGATTATGTTTCACAAGAACACAAGTACTGACAGTTCGATTAACCACCCGAGGTTCAGAGTCTCGCCAAAAAGTGCTAGGTAGCCATTTCACGAGTGCTGCATTTAATTTGTGGGTTGCCAGATCCTGTAAGAGAAACTAGCACCTAGGTCTACGGAATTAAGCCCTAAACAAGTGAATTGGCTTAAAAAATCTAAACAAAACAGTTGACGCACTACGATGTAAAAAAAAAAAATGTGTATTTTAAATTTTGCAGAAATTCTGTAGGATAAGGGAAAATGTAAAACTAGAGCGAGTGTATACATGCACTGGGAAGTCCTATAACTGGTATACAATCCTGCCCTCTTTATCAGATTTCCTAATATGATTCTAAATCTTTATCCAATCTGGGAAATCAGAGTATGCTGTTTACTCTGACCGGTCGAAATTCTGGAGAAAGCTAGATGCTAAGAAAACAGCGGCTTTAGAATCAGTTTTACTCTTGAAGCTGAGTTTGCCGTCTAGTTTACCCAATGGATACATCATTGTCTAGATTTGCAGAAGCCACTATAGTTTGCATTTACATGAGAGAGCACTTTTTGTTTATCCTTCTGCTTCCCCGTCTTCATGCTTATCTCTGTCTCACTAAACACACAAGGACATCAACAGCCCAACCCCACACTGACAGAAGCATTATGGATCTCCTCCTGTCTCATAAATCACCTATGGATCATTGTTCAATACCACCAGCTCTGTGTCAACAGCGCACCATCTCAGCTAAAATAGAGACAGAGGGAGCCAGGTCAGCTGGACCCAAGTTTCTTTTATCCCCTATAGATTTATGAGTCCGAATCCATAAGATAAATGTGCTATACATTCCAGAGCTTGAGTGTGAGAATACCTCAAACAAATAGCAAGATGAAGCATGAAGGATGATGGATGTACCATTTCATTATTGTTGGTTATACCTGTCTTGTGAAAAAAGTCCCCTTTTTATGGTGCAGATGTGACTTGATTGCAAAATGCATTGAATTCCATACATGCTAGTGAACCTGGCACTTTCAGGTGAATGTGAGTAAGTGAGATTTTGGACTTGTTTACAGAATGGCAAAGATTTACATTAGTAGCAGTTGCATTAAAATGAGTTTGAGATTTTTAGTGTATAGGATTGAGTGAGCCAAGCAGAATTTACTTTATTTGAAATTGTTTTTTTATTGCCGTGCTTTAGCATAAATCCTTTTGGAATAAAGTAAAGAAAAATTGCCCTTCTTGGACCTTCTTGGGCTATAAATTTCAGCCAGTCAAATCCAATATATACATTATCAGAGGATGTCTGGAGACATTAATAATGGAAACTTGCAAGATGTTTTACTTTGGTAGTTTATTTTACTTTGGTAAATGTATTAATAAGTATATCAGAGCTTTTCATTTCAGGATTAAATTAGAATGTTCAATAAGTTTCATCCCAAAAATCTGCATACATTTGAAATTGGAGTTACTCTTAAATCAGTGTTATTTCTTGTGTTTAGTTGAATGTTTTAGCACTTAAAATGTTCAACATTCAAACCCTTAGTATTTGAAATCAGTTGTTGATTGTAAGTGTTCTGGTTACTTGCAGAACCCAGATTGCGCATTTGGCAGCATGAGTAAAATTCTTGTGCTATACTTATATACCGTCTGCTATACTTATTGATCATGGAGGCATACTTGTTTGAGAATAATGTACTGGCTGACAATTTGTCAATTCTGACAAAAAATTTTAAAATGAAAATTAATTCATTCAAGTGTAGAGAGTTGCTGCATCATTTGTAATAGACTTTTTTGGGGTTACATACTACACTGTTTTCTGTGGTACTTAATACCGGCATAGTCAGCAAGAGCTGCTGCGATTTTAGTGGCCGAGGGCCCTCCTATATCTCGTTAACTTCTCGTATTTCTTTATCCTTCGTCCTTCTCTTCCTGCCATCAGCTCCTGTCTTGTCTCATTTTCTTAGCTTGCCGTTTTAGCATCCAGAAAAGCTATTGATGGAGAGAAAAAAATAAACAGAGAATAGAGACATAATGCAGAAGACAGTAAGAGAAAATATAAAAGTCTGATGTATATATATTACATGTCTCTTTCAATTCAGACTGTTCATTTATCAGAAGACTGTGTATGACAGCTCATCACAGCTCTAAGACAGCACCCAGCACCTCCACCCTCTGAACGGGCCACCAAAGTTGCCTCTAAAACAATATCTTTGTGTCTTTCATATATCACATATTCTGTTATGTCAACTGTGAGAAAATCTCATTATTTAACTCTGTGTATCCCTTCCTATCTGTTACTCTTTGTGTATTGGTATTCATTTATGCACTTTTTCTCTGTATTCATCTCCAAGTCTGGGTGATGTTATCACTGAAGGTGGTAGCCTTTAAATTATTTTAAAAAACATACACTTTGCAGAAACATAAGCTTTGACTACTTTTATGCCATGCTAAGCTGGTAGTATTCTGCTCATTCATTCTTACCCTCCTTGCCTGATCACTGGCATCTAAATGCTGCATCAGTCTGCCTGAAGACAGAACAATATGATTCTTTTGCACACAAGTACCTCTTTCAGTTGTTCTCTACTAGCTGTAAGGGTCTGCAACACCTATAGATAAATGTGTCTTACTCTTGAAGTCATAAAGCTTAAATCAATGCATTTATTTTGGCAATAGCCTGGAAATTCTTCTAAACTGTAGTCATGGCAACATTGTTTGGGGTCTCCTGAAAACAGGAGTTTTTGCAGTGATATGTATGGTGTGTATGCTTTTTTGTTGGCTTAGGACCTCAAAGTTGACACCCCATGTATTTACAACAAGGAACGTGATGTGGATAATAAGAATGAGACTGTGAGAAGGTCCTGGGTTTGATCCCAGGTGGAGCGTTCTCCCAGTGTTCACATGGATTTACTCTGGGTAGTCTTGTTTCGTATCACAGTACAAAGAAATACATGTTAGGTTAAGTGGTGTCTTCATAGTACCCCTAGTGCGTGAGTGTGTGTATAAGTGGTTGTGTGTGTGTGTGTGTGTGTTTAGCCATTTAAACCAAGCAGTTTAGGGCCTTGCATAAAGTCCCCAGGAGGGACAGCTTGGTAGTGCCTGCTTAAAAGATTAAATTAATTTGTTTTGTTTTTTTAAAAGAAGATGTGGGCAGCACAGTGACTCGGTGGGTAGCACCGCTTGCCTCACAACAAGAAGGTACTGGGTTTAATCCCAGGGTGGAGCGGCTTGGGTCCTTTCTGTGTGGAGTCTGCATGTCCTCCCCATGTCTGCGTGGGTTTACTCCGGGTACTCCGGTTT
>JAVSBV010152213.1:0-29358 GCA_033117975.1 Parotocinclus spilosoma
GAAATATCTTCACGCTGCAAAGCCAAATGCATTTTTGTGATTGGTTCAGAGATAATTTTAAAAATAGCCTTTGCTTGCGTTGTGCTTGGGGGGGCAAAGACACAACCCCCCCCCCCCCACCCCCCCACCCCCTAGAACCGGCCCTGCTTGGAATGATGCTGGTGCATCATGGGACATATAATGCCTGTAGTGAACATGCACAGCGTTTGCTGTAATTCTGCTCAGCAATCCAGCATGAATTCAGTGTGGCATTACAACATTTTACTGGGGGATGTTGATCAGTAAAGTGGGTCTGATGATGCCCTTATTAGTAATTTTAATGTGTTGGGGCAGTTTTTTTAGCGATTTAACATGCTGTTGGAGATTGGATTCTGATCCATTAATTGCTGCAGATTTCTTGATTGTACATTCATGCTTTAAATCTCTTATTAAGACCACATCCCAAAGGTGCTGTACGATTCGGATCTGGTGACTCGAGTCAAAAGTAAACTTAATTGTCCTGGTTATGCAACCAGTTGACTTGACTTGTGCTTTGTAACAAGGTGCTTGACTTGTGCTTTGTAACAAGGTCACTAATTACCCATTAAAAGATTGCACAT
Source organism: Parotocinclus spilosoma (assembly GCA_033117975.1). Taxonomy (NCBI): domain Eukaryota; kingdom Metazoa; phylum Chordata; class Actinopteri; order Siluriformes; family Loricariidae; genus Parotocinclus; species Parotocinclus spilosoma. Next base: position 600 of record JAVSBV010152213.1, read on the forward strand.
TGTGGCCATAAATGGACACGTGATCAGCAACAGATTCCTGTTCTTTACTGATGTGAAGGGACTCTCAATGCTAGTAGCTTATTCTACTTAAACTTACATGTGATTTTTTTAGAGATGCTTTTCTGATATATAGAGAGCATTTTTCTGAGTTGTGTATACTGCAAAACTATGTCAGCTCCAACAAGCTTGGCCATTTTTCTCTAACTTGTCTCATTATTATGGATGTTTCATGCCCTGGACTACTGCTTACTATTTTCAAAGTAATCATTCTAAACTCTCAACAAGATTTTTTTTAAAGAGGAACAAATGTCTGTAGGTTGCCTATGGTGACCCGGTCACACAAGGGGTTAACATTGTCTCTTTCACAGTTCCACAGATTCTCGGTTGGATTTCCAGTTCAGACTCCTTATGTGTAGAGTTTGCTTGTTCTTTCTGTGTCTGTGTGGGTTTCTCCAAGTACTCTTTGTCTTCACACATTACAAACACGTGCTTTTTTTGGGTAAACTTGTGCCTCTAAAGTGTCCCACTTGGAGTACCCAGTCGGTGTATTCAAAGGATATAGAGCGTTTAGCAGACAGTTTTACAATTAAATGCCAAGTTGATTCACGCAAATTGTGTGTTAATTGCTCAAGGACACAACAGTTGCAGCTTGGTAGAGGTGGGATTTGAACACTGAACCTTCTGGGCCAAGGCCAGTACCTTAACTAAGCCACCACAGTTCCTATAAAAGAAATTAGCCCATTTAAAGGCCTAAAGCAATTAAATCCTTGGTCAAGAGCCCAACTGTGACAGTTTTGCAGTGATTTGCAAAGCCAGTGTGAAGCCAGGATAAAATCGTGACAGTACAAGCATCTGGCATAAAACCTGAGCCAGGTCTAATATGCGAATCAGATCCACTCTGACAACCCCTAATGGGAGCAGCCAAAAAAGAAGAGCTACCAGAAAGCTGTCTTATGGAGTTTTGTGTTTAGAAGATATGTTAAAAAAAATTGGTGTCTGAGAAAAACACCTAAGGCAGCGTGATTTTTGGCAGAATATGGTGAGTTTAATTTAGAGTGGTACAGCAGAGCTGTGTGGAGTGAGAAATCATGAGATGTAATACCAGGGGCCTCGTCTTTTAAAATGTTGCTTGAGTCTTGTCTGGATTTAAGTGTGCAATCAAAAACCTGGAAATGGTGCATGCACAGTTCCATAAATCTGTTTTAATGCGTTTATTTACATTTTTGCATTCACGTTTTTATCTTGTTTTTACTTCTTAACAACTTTCGGCAAAAGGTGCACTAGTTTTAAAAAATGCTTTAACTTTTTCACTTGGGTGCCTCCCACATATAAAATAGCCCCTAATTTTTGTGAGCAATGTATATTTAAACATGGTCAAAGCAAACAAACTCACACAAACTGGCTGGCCAAAACATTAGGGTGGGACGGTGGTACGTGCGGTCAGCATGGTTGCCGCACACATTTTAACCGTGGACATGTGTTGGGTTAACTGCTTGCCATCAAACTGGCCAAGTGTAAATGTGACTTACTGTGTATTTCTGTTTATAGCCTTGTTCCTGTGACAAAGAGCCATTGGTGGCAAAAGTGACGTTAAACATAAATAACGATCAATTCAAAACGTTAACCGGGTCAGTGTTCCGCTTACATATCTTGGTTCCTGGCATTCATGTACGTGTTACTTTGACACATAAAGTCTACCACTGTTGCAGACCAAGTCCCCTTCTTGACAAATGTATTCCATCAGTGTGACAAAGTATCTGTAAGTTTATTTGTTTGTGTGTTTGGTTTATTTAATGACTGACTGACTGACTAGTTCTGATATGACCTTGTGTAAAGATGTAACCTTGAGTGTGTCACTGAAATGGAAACTGATACTGATAGCAAGGTTAAATAAACCAAATAAACAAACAAACACCCAGCTTTGTAGTAAATAAACAAATCACAAATATGACAGTATTTTGTTAAAAGCTGAACATTCTTACATCGTGTCCCAAGCCAATAACATTATTTTAGATAATGGCATATTTCTTTCAGGTCAAGTAGAGGAAACATTATGAAATCACCTTAATTTGTATTTCTAAAACAAATACTAGTACAAGTCAAAAAATGCAAATTAGTTTGCAGTTAAAAGGGAGTGCTTACGAACATTAATGAGGCATTGTACTTGGCTGCTTGTAAAACATAAAAACATGCCGATCAAGTACGACATCAACATATCGGGACAGAAAATTCACATTTATGGTGGAATTTAGAACACTTGTCCATGACAAAGCTCCACCCTGCAAAGCTGTCAGCAGCTACTGATTCAGGCCATGAGGAGGTCCAAAAACATATAAACTGTTTTTTTTTTTTTTTGTTGTTGTTGTTGTTTTTTTGGGTTGATGATTTTAGGAATCATCAAAAATTGGACATGATCTATTAAGTAATGTGACTTTATTAATTTAAATAATGTAACTTGCTTGAAGTATATTTCACAAAACCTTAATATTCAATTTTTTGTTTGTTTCATATTTGTGATTTCTTAATTTGCTTTGTTACAAAGTAAGCAAGCTGCATGAACATCGTAAAAGTGTGGTGATTACATAGTCTTTGCCAGGGTAGTAATTACCCCTGATTAATCTCCATAAAGAGTCTCTATTACGATCAGAGAGAGATGTAAACAAAGCTGCAAATTATTATTTAAATAAATGCATTTTAAGTAAATATTAGGCTTTTAATATTAATGCTTCTCATGGCTTAATTGTTATGCAGCCTCATCATTTCAAAGCAAACCTGTGTATATATATCAGTGGCATACAGTGCATATAGTGGGTACTATTGTACTGCTTATGATTCCATATTTTTCAGTGGCTTTTAAAATAGAGTTTAGCGTACATAAATAGGGGTGTAACAATGCATTGTGTTACAATAATGTCACGATGCAATCATGGAGATGTTTCGTACGTTTTCTGTATACAAAAAAGGTCATTGCGTTCTTAGAACACCACAGGGCACAATCATCATATATGACATTTGTTTATATGGGGTAATCAGTATGTTAAGTCTTTTAAAAAGTCTTTTATTGAATGTAAAATCAACAATCATGAGCAAATCGAACCGTGAGCAGAAACTATCGTTATACCTCTATGAACACTGATGTTCATTTGAGAGGAAAAAAAAAAGTTTTCTGCTGATCTTAAATTTTTATTTGATTTAAACCAAATGAAAGGTGTTGATTCCAAATATGAAGTAAAAAAATGCAATCATAATACATAATAAGAAGTTTTAAAGTATCGATAGCACGAAACATTTGTTTCATTCAAAAGAATAACCAACCAAGACAGCAATAGTACGAATAATCTATAAATTTTAATTGTATGAAGAAATTAAATTATTATTCAAATTTTGAAATAAAATAAACATTTCTGGTCCTGTAGTAGCCAAGAAAGCATATTTTCTATGTTTTTTGGTTCGCTATGGTATTGAAAAATGATCTTATTAATTTGTGGGCATATACATATACCAGCTTTTAACTTCTAATGTAAAAGAGAAGGACATTTGGTACCAAAGGCACTTCACCACCTTGATCTAAAGCCCTGATGAAAATTGTCACAAGTCACAATATTATATGCAATCGGGGGAGCAACACTTTCTGAGGATTAACAAGGGGTCTATTCTTAATTTTACTGATCTCAATTTTTTTTTATGGACCATTCTTTCCTTGTATAATGTTCTGCCTTTGCTTGGCTATCCCAAAGGTTTAAGAAGCAAGAACATTTTCTGTAGCTGCTTTGCTGTAATAGAAACATCAATATAACCTTTAGGTCGCCACATAAAATTCAGCAGTGATCATTATATTTAATTTTTTTGGAGAATGGTTCTCAGGGATGTATAGGTTTCTTTCATATTCACAGAGTAAGAAATAGAAGCAAATTTATTGTTATTATGGAGCAACACACACTTTAGACTTCTATCTGTCTTAAACTGGCAATAAAAAACCTCCCTTTATCAGCTACATAACATCACATCATCCCATTAACTCAATAAGTCAACTGACAATTTGATGCAGTATGAAAGCTCCTTGCCCATATGGAAATATTTCAGAAGGTCTTTCTCTCTGTTACGATACATAAATGTGAGGAGACAACGGGTTCTTTTTCTTTCTCCTTGAACCCCGTATCTCTGCTGGTGACTTCAGCTGATCGAGATCTCATACTAAATAATTTAACTCTGCTTGAGTGAATGGCAGAATGACGGGACGTGCTATGTGACATATTAAATGACATATTAAAAAACCTTTATTGTGCGATTTACACGTACAGCAAACGTACAAACAAGAACTACTGTTGCTTACCAAACTTTGTTCATTGAAAAATCAATTTGCAAACAATACTGTAAAAAAACAAGTTCTTACTAAATTTCAGTCAACGTTTGAAGAACTTTTCCAGTGTGATCTGACGCGTTCTCTTGACGGGCTGCAATTGAACAAAATCAAGAAAGTGGTGGGCGTGTTCACCTCCTGCTGGTTTTGCTCTTGCCAACACAACTTTTTGGATTTCCTGACCTTTGATAAAAGCATAAATTCTCCCGGAGAGCACAGGAATCCTCCCATATCTCACTGATCCGCTTTGCTAGGTGACAACTTGTGGCTTTTTTTTCTTCTTTGCTCCCATGTTCTTTGGTCCGATGAAGCAGAATTTTGGTCCAAATAAGCGAATAATATTACAGGTATATAATAGGATTTCTTTCGGTACTTTAGGATTTGGTCCGAATAATCGGCTGGTTCTATTAACCGGTGGTCCAATGAGCCGTTTTAACTGTGGCACTTTTAGTCTGACATATATACTGTACCAACAAACAAAAAATAGCAATTGGAATTGGATGATGTTAATAATGAAAGCGTTAATATTATCTTTAAGGGCTGTTACCTCTTATGTGTGCGATCGGCCATGCTTGTTTCCAAGGAAGATTTTGCATGCGATCAAAAACATTATGACCATTTACAGATCAAATAAATGAAGATTGATGATTTTGGTGGAAGCAACTGAACTCGAATTGTTAAATGTGGAATAACTATGGCAGACATAAAAACAAATGGAGCTTGGCTGATAAATTGTTGTTGCCAGATAATTAGTTCAGAGCTTCACCAAAACGATGCACAGTGACAGAGGCTATGCTGTCTGGGCTGAACTGTCACAAGGGCTAATGTGGCACATGTGTAACTGAAATTCTTATTGCTGTGTGATGGGGGCACTCTTGGTCTGAATCACATAACCACAAATTTAGCCCCAGAGTCAGAGTAACTGCCATGGACCTCATGCTTGTTCTCCATAAATGGTAGGCGTGTAAACATTAACACTAGACAAGGCCTTTATTTACTTAGAAGTCACTCTGTTTTTTTTCTTTCAGATTATTACACACTTTGGTCTTGGAGTGACCTCTGTTCCCACTCCTGGGGAAATTCCTGTACTTGGACACAATCTCTTTAACTGTGGAATGGTCAGCAAGTAGCCTTACTATAGAGAGTGTCTTCCTGCATCCAATCACACTTATGAACAATTGAACTCTTTAAATGCACATAACACTCCATCTGGAAGTCTTGACATTGACTCCTCTTTAATTTAGTCTGTCATTTATCTTTATTGCTGCACTCAAGACTTTAACATGAATTATATAACTCTGCTCCTTTCTGTGTCAAGTCTGCATGTCCTTCCCATGTTGCATTGCATGGTTTACTTTGATTCCCTGATTACTTAGATTACTCTGATTTTCGCCCACAGTCCAAAGGCATTGTTTCAGTTTAATTGGTGCCTCTAAAGTGCCCTTAGTCTGTTATTGTGTGTATGTGTGTGAGTGCATGTATCTTGCGCCATTTGCCGGTGACTGGGCACCAGATCTACAGTGACCCTTGAGCAGACAACAATGTGAATGCAATAGAGCACTGCAAAGCATTACAAGGTTGAAAGTATGATAGTGTGTTTTTGTGTGTGTGGTAGTGTGTGCGCATGGTTGTAAGGTGTGTTTTTGTACAACTGAAATTCTGTCTTATATGTGACCTACTGCAATCAAATGCAAATTGCTTGTGTGGCCACTACAGTCTGATTCTGAATATAGGACCATAAAAAATTGAATGGGTTCACAGGTAGAGGGAGAGTGATCCTCCGGGCAATGTTCTGCACAGTCGGGCATTCATTAAGTTATTAATTTGACATGACCCACATACCTAAACAAATATGTGTACATTCTGGTAATCATGTCTCATGACTCACCAGTGCATATGGGGACGAAATGTCTGCATTTCAATGTCTGCATCTGGTAACCATCTTTTTTCAACCAAATTTTTTCAAACATCTGGCAGGACTACATGAGAAAAAATGTTCATAACTGCAATGATTTCCGTTTGGATGGTCAGGGTTTGAGGTTGGTGTTAATTAGCTGGAGTAATACCGAAATCACTGGGAATTCCCCCCAATGGTAGCTATGCACTAACCGATCACAGTATTAAATACATTCTTGTTTCTTGTTTCTACACTCATTGTCTGTTTCATTTTCACTAACTAAAAGATGTACTTTGTAATTAGATACTTGTGGACTGCAGTCCATCTGCTTCTCTATGTACATGGTTAGTCAGTATATTACAGTATAATGACTATGTATAATAGTCAGTTACCCACAGGTGGGTCATTCCCAGCACTGAAGTTACACTAATGTGGTGGTGGTGTGTTAATGTGTGATATGCTGGTATTGGTGGATTAGACACAGCAGTGTAGTGTGCCACCAGCACCCTGTAGGCAACGTCCTGTGAGCACAAGGTGGGACATTGACAAAGTGAAGCAATAGAGTAGATGACTAATAATGAACACTGTGCTTAAACGTATAGTGCTGTTACTCTTCTACCAGCAAAACATACACCAAGGCACCACCACCATGTGAGTACTGAGAATGATCCACCATCAAAATAGTTATTGATCTGTGGCAGTCCTGCCATTAGAGAACAGGGGAAAAGTCTGACTACAGTCTGGAACAAAATGCATCTATAAGTGAAAAAAATGGTAAAAATGGACAAGTGTAGAGAAGGTGTACTTAATAAAGTGTCGGGTGTACATAGACTGTGTATGCCTGTGTTGGATAATGTTTTAATCTCTTTACTAAGACCAAATGTCCATGTAATGGGGTGTGTCCAAAATCTTCATTGGAGACAGCTCCCCAGGAAACAGCTTTTTTGCAAAAACTGTACCTTTCTTTTGAACATCCAAAAGAATCAAAAGATTTTGGTAAAATTTGGGGCTAGGGGTAGTTGTAGAATTTATTAGCTACAGTGATTATTGTGTGGTGGTGATGATAAAGTGGTTCTGGTTCTCCCCCTTTAGTTATGCTGCTACAGTTAGTGCTGCGGGAGTTTCATGCTGCACATGGCACCAGTGATTGATAATAGACTCTGTGCTCCTAACCCATAATAACCCTACGTTTTCTCTTTTCTCGCTGAGGTGATGTTCTGTTACCAGTTCCAACACCACACACTTAGATGTTCCTCCACCGCAGCATCACTCTACTGGTATTCATCAACAGAACCCAGACCCACCATGCCCAGGTCCTGTCAGTGCAGTAACACCCTCCATCATTCCATCATTCCATCCCTCCATCATCTGAGGACTCATTTTAAAATCTGATGAAATGTCAGTCAGGCAATTTTGTTGTTGTTTATTTTTAATTTTATTACTAATTTATTAGTATATATTTTTTTTTTACTAATTTTATTATTGATTGAAATAATATTATTTACTTCATTTTTCCTTTTACTTTAATATACTTTTAAGTAATTATTAAGTAATTAACATCTGAGCCACCCATGGAGGATGGGTCCCTGTTTGAGCCCTGATCCCCACAAGGTTTCTTCCTTTTACTTTTATAGAGTTTTTCCTTTCCACTGTCACCCTAGGCTTGTTCAATCTGGGACTGGCCTTTTAAAATAATATAAGATTGTAAAGCTGCTTTAAGACAATTCTTTACTGTAAAGCACTTTATAAATAGATTTGAATTGAATTGAATTGAATGATAGAGAAACAACCTCGTGTGTGTGTGTGTGGCTGCACAATCTATTTGCTTACCAAACAAACATCACATGCAATAAATAAACACACACACATTTTTTTCTCAATACCACTTTTCAGTCTATTTAACAAAATAGGTTTTGTTTTCATAAATAATACACATTTTCCCTCAGTTTGAACGTCTGGTTTCAGAGTACACAGTTAAGTTTGGACATATTTACATCAGTATGCAGTTGAGAACTGACTGGTTCAGGTTTGACGCTCGCTGAAAATCACAGGGGTTTGCATTGGGACATGGTCCAGCCAAACACACTCCATCTCCATAAATATATTAATCTGCATTTAAATGTACATAGTAGAGTAACAATATCTGATTTTAATAATAAACTTTACTATATGAAATGATAGATTAAATATAGGAAATGTGAGAAGTTTTTAGTGGGCTGCAGTGTCCCGGCTGTAATAAAAGCTGCTTAATTAACAGGATGTTTCCATAATACATGCCTGTTTTCAGGCACAAATTCATTGCACAGTTGTGTTTAAAAAAAGAACAATCATTTTCAGTTTTCAGCTACAGTTAGCCTGTGTCTCAAAAACATGGGGTCAAATTTACAAATCAGAGCATGGGAGGGAACGCTGAAGACCGGATCAGACACACATTGCTACACAGTTTGTTGAATGTTCCTTTAGGTGCTTCCCATGGATATAAATGTCCTTCTTATGGGTGTCACATTCTCAAAGGTTTTTGATAAAGAGCAATGAAAATTAGGCCATGGTCATAAACACTGTCAAAAAATAAAGGATAAGAGATGCGTTGAGCACTGCACGGTTATCGTGGTTGTGGTATAAGTCAGAAGTCATGAACGATGATAGCAATTCCCATTCCTGTCCACGATATCGTCGGATCGTTGCTGACCTTTGTGATGTGTAAACCACTTCCAATAATTTTGGGACACATCCACACCATTTAACCGAAGATGGGCACCAAAGATCAGAGAATAGTTTTGGCAGAGGAAAGGTGTGTATACCTACACTTTAACAACCACATGAGTTAAACAAACTTTCAACAAACATTAAATGTGAAAAAGGCAAACTATCAACACTCATTAGCTGTGATAATGCATGAAAAACAATCACTGTGATCCATCAAAGGGCAGTGCTGTGTAGTAAGAGGTTATAAGTAGAAGCTAGAAAGCATGTGTCTTTAAAAATTGATTTCAGTAACTGTTTTATACTCTCTTGGTAATACACAGTGATTAGGGCATCACACACACTCAATTATTCACACCCAAGTAGTGGTGTAACACTAACAATTCGCTTTGATTCGCAACACTAAATTGATTAGTTCACAATTCAGTTTTCTCACATTAATGTTCCATAAAATACATTTTTTGTAAGTGCAAACAATGCACTTTGTACTGTATAAATGAAAAGAAATGACCAGAAAAGGTTTAAAATTGGAAACAAAACATTATCTTGTACGTTCATAATATCTTAAATATCTGAGTGAAAACACTGCTTAGGAAAGGAATAACCCGGAGCCCAGCAGATGCTTAATTTGTTTAGTATGTAGTAAAGTAAATGCCAATTCCACTAAACAATAAATACTACAGTCAAAACCACCTCTCCCACCACTTTTTGACTCTGCCTTTTCCTATTCAGGATTTTGGAATCCAACGCACATCCTAAAGAACGAAGGTTTACCTCATCTCCCTCAAACAGTCAATAATGTCTGCATTTTATACTCGACTCAACCGTATGATGGGAACCAACCTTAGACAGGACACCTAGCCATCAAAGCGGCACATACTCACACACAGACTGGGAATACCGCCACTAACTATACTTATTTGGGACACTTTAGAGAGACCAACTGACCTAAATCATGTCTCTGATCCAAACAATGATAAAGATCTACACAGGAAAAGTCCAGACCAGAGATCTAAGTAGGGATTCCTGGAGCTGTTAGGCAACAGCAACCACTGTGGTACTCACTCTAAGCAATATTTACCATGCCTGAGCACAAGTCTGGTTTATTTGACTACTGTGATCAGTTCGTTTTGTGCCTGGGTTTAGTAGTAGTTTGATCTCTAACCGATCCTGAACATGGAACACAACGTCAGCTGCCACTTAAAAAGAAAATCTAATATGTGCAGCATGAGTAGCCAAAATTCAAGCTCTGGCACAGTACAAGGCAACCAAGAATAGTGTGAGTGTGCCCTAAGACTACATAATGTACCTGTATAAGAGATAAATGTAAAATCCATAGCTACTGAAACTACTTAAAGGCTGCCATCCTTGTTGTTGTGCTCATGCCATCTGTGGTTGGTATGGTATAACTTTAAATACGCTATTAAGGTCCATTTCTGTTCATTTCATGTTTCCACCTTAGTATAAAAGGAAAGTACATCCGATTGATCAACATGGAACACAACAAGCACAATGGTAGCCTTTGCTTCAAACATAGGGGGCTACTGACAAATAGAGGTGGCAGGAATACATTTCTCATGCCATCCTCAGGATCACACTGCTGAATTCATTTTCATCTCATTACCAACCCCAACGGATCAGTTAGTATGCAGTTCATCCATCAGCGCTCAGCAACGGGGTCTTAAAGGTTAACTGGGATGATTTCTTTGTGCGTAGGAAATACCCATGATAAATCGCATAGACTGGACGAATGGCACGTTTGAATTAATGACTGGTATTTATCATGTAAGGAAAGGATTCAGTGTGCTTATGCTGTGTGGGCAGGTCATGAGCTATAGGGAGGAAAAAAACACAAGCTGTGTACAAACACCCTAGAGACAAAAGTTTGTGGACAATCCAAAATATTACGTAAATTACGGATAAATAGTATGGAGATCTCAAACTGCAAAGTGCTTTTTTGATGTACCATAAAAAGGTATTTTTTAATTAGGTATATGTGATTTTTTTAAAATTGTTTCTGTAATTTAATACTTTTTACTCTTACTACATTTTAAAAGAAAAATCTCTTTAAAAAAAAATAACTGGTTCATCTACGTATTTATCTATTTTTGTTTCTTTTTTATTTAGGAAGTTACGGTCAGGAAGCAGTGAAGCACAGATTAGAATCTTACCGCATGTAAAACAGGGGAGGGGGAGGGGTGATAATGACATTTGTATGGTTTTTGCATATGATTTATGTAGCTGTAGTACAATTATATCATCTTACCATCATGGATCGGTACCTGCTTCCCTTCCATAAAGCATACCCTGTTTCAAAAATGTAAGTTGAGTTAAGTTTTTTTTTTAAAGAAGTAATTTCATTTAATTTGAATTAAAGTACAAAAGTAACATTGACTTGTATACTTCTACTTGACAAACATACATATGGCCTACTTCAAATACTGTTAATTAATTATTCTTATGAGGTTGGTAGTACATTTACTTAAATAAAGAACTTCTTCCACCTGCACATGTAAACATACAACAGGCGTTCCACTAGATTTTGGACCATAACTGTGAGATAGGCTGCTGATGTTAGACAGTAAGCTCAGATTCGCTTTTGGCATTGCAGTGCATTTGAAAGGTGCCTGATGTAGCCGAGGTCAAGGTTTTGTGTAAGCCAGTCAAGTTATTTAAGGACGGCAGGACAGAAAGCTAATGTACTGACTTTTTGGACGTGGAAACCTAAAAATGGGTCATATTAAGTAGTACAAACCATTCTACTGTGACTGTTTGTCCATGGAGTGTGTTTATATTTACATTTACAGATGTTCTTCTGCAGACATACAGTGACTTACGATTTATACAATCTTTCAGTTCAAGCAGTTGTGGGTTAAGGGTCTTGCTCAAGGACCCAACCTCCATCTTGGCAGAGGTGGGATTTGAAGGCCAGTACCTTAACTGCTAGGCTACCACAGTCCCACCACAGATATATTAATGTTACAAGTACGTGTTCCTAAAATAGCAAAGCTCAAGAAGGGATGTCCACATACTTTTGTCTGTATGATGTATTTCTGTAAATGTGTGCATTAAAATGTGCAGAAATATATATTCTTGTTCCCCCATAGTTTGTGTTAAGTTCTGCAGACTGACAATGGTATGTCTTTCCATTGTTCCAATGGTATGTCTTTCCATTGTTCCAATGGTATGTCTTTCCATTGTTCCAATGGTATGTCATTCCATTCCACTTTCTCAGTATCTTTATTGAAATACAATAAAGGAAATGTGTATGCAATATTAAAATTCTGCAAAACAATCAGAAAACAGATTCTATAGGCTACTGTGGTCAGGATTTGGTGTAATATCTCCTTACAATTGACCAATAGCAGCATCTGGTAGCTTTAATGAGATAAAAATCCTTCAGTTTGAAGAAGATTTATTAGGAATGGTCTGTTTAAAAGAGTAGCAGCAAAGAAGCCACTTTTTTAAGAAGGGGAACTGGGTGAAATGGCTAAGACATGCTAAAGTGTAAAAGAGTATTATGGACTGAGCAATCGTCAATAACGTTATAGATGGTCATTATACCATTGCTTGAACAAAGGTATATCTAATCTAATGGTAGTTTTATACATTTACAAGACCATTTAGGAGCCAACTTTTGAATACTGCATTATTTAAAAGTTGGACTCAGCTGATTTGGTTTAAAATGACTACTGTATTATGTTTTTTGTTTTGTTTTGTTTCGAGTAGAGCTCCAGAGCTTAAGGGAATTCCAAATAACAAACAGGGAAATCACGATGTGCAAGTATGCATATTTTACTTTGGAAATGCTGATTTATATTTCTCCTATTATTTGTGTTTTTCAAAATGGTGCCATCTGATATAATGCATCTGCTCTGTTCATTTCAAACACTCGCTCAGTGCTCCTGTGAAATTCAGCTGGCAGATTCCCATCTTTGTTTCAGTTCTCTGCCTGCTGGGGGTGCACCGCTGAGAACATGGACGGTAATTTATCCACTGAATATGGTCTGATTAAGGGAAATTAAAGCAGGCTGTTTTGGTCTTGCTAATTGCTCTTGGCCTCTTGAGTACCTTCGTTCACCACAGGGAGTGAAAACAAGGGCATTTTAAACAGGATGGGGTAAACTGAATTAATGTTGTCATCTTCATGGTTTGTAAGCCCGCAGATCTGCCACATTAATTCTGAATATATGCAGCAGCATCTAATTATATAATATTTCATCCAGGATTCAGTATTACCAAATAGCTACTTTCAGGTGGTTGCTAAGACTTTTTAAAGGTTACTATGGCATTTGTATTTGCTCCTGTGGTATTCTAAACCATTGTCATACTGTCACAGGGTGGCTTCTATTAAATTTCATATGTGTACTAAGGTGTCCCAGAGAGATCATAACATACTTCTGGTTATTACTACTGTTTTTATGTGGTTGCTGTGGTATTATGGGTGGTTGCTATGATGCTACTATGTGCTTGCCATGCTATGTCTTAGAACTTACAGGGTTTGCTTAGGTGCTATTGTGCCCAATGTGGCTCCTCTTGCTCTGGTTTATCATGGTGTTGCTGGTTGAGTATTATGGTGTTTCAAGTGAAATCTATGGTATTCTATAAGGTTGCTAGTATTCTTTGGTATTTCCATTGTGGTTGGTAAGGTGTTTCTGATTGTTATTGGGTTATTGTAGTTTGTTATTCACATTTGTTTACATGGTTGATATAGATTTAGGTGGTTGCCTACGACAATGCTAGGGTGTTTCTATGTGGTTGCTATCATATTCCTGTGAGTTGGCATGGTATTTTTAAGTGGTGGCCTTTGTATACCCAAGTGGTTACTAGGGTGTTTCTGTATTGACGTTATGACACTATGGGTTGGTTGCCAGGTTCTTCCAGGTGGTTACTACTATTGCTTTGCTTCTTAAAACAGCTACAGTATTTCAGAGGATTCCTGAGGGTCTGTTTTTGTAATTCCATTGTTTGTGATAGTGTTCCAGCTGCATTGGTGTTTCTCAGTGGTTGCTGCATTCCGATTTTTTAGGATAATCCAGGTGGCTGCTATGGTACCCCACGTAGTTACTATGGTGTTACAGGTGCTTCCAATGGTTAGTAAGATTTATAGGTATTGGTGCAGCTGACACGGTTGCTAGGATCAGTTGGTTGCTATTGTACACCAGGTGCTTGCAATTGTATTTCTATGTTGTTGCTTTGATATTCCATGTGGTTGCTAAAACAATTCAACTGGTAACCTTAGCATTCAAGGTGGTTGTAGTAGTTATACATATGGGTTACTATGGTATTCTAGGTGTATGCTAAGGTGTTGTTAAGTATTTGCTATTGTGTTTCAGGAGGATTTAGGTTAAGGTACTGGACTAAGGCTGAGGGCCAGGGTTCAAATCACCACCTCTGCCACTGTTGAGTCTTTGAGAAAGGCACTTAATCCACATTTGCTTGAACTGCAAAACTGTATCATGTGTTTATCACTCTAGATACGTTGTTCTGCTAAATAAATAAATGTACATGTGTTTGGTAATTCCATTTGGTTGCTAGGGTGCTTCTATGAGGTTGCTATGGTGTTCCAAGTGGTTACTTTCTGAAATTGGACTTAAATAGAATAGCAGAGTCAAAGATCAGTTAAATGGCTCACAGCTCCTAAAATACATTGATGTTAATGAGCATTAAGGAAGGGAACTGTTGCCTGCAAAGGATATTCTGTTGGCTTTGTAAATAAGAAGTTGACTCAAACTCTGCAGCGACGAATTCTTATCAGCTGATTCATATTTCTGCACATTAAGCGAAACATTAAATAAAGCATATGTAAATGTTTGGGCACATTTACAGATTATCGATAAAGGTATGCTTTCACAAAAGGCACATCAAGAAAAAACAAAACCCTTTAAAGATTATATGTGTGCTGCAACTATCTGTGTGATGCATAGCCTATGATAACATCTCACATATCAGTTATTTTAACAAAAAAACTGTAAAAACACACCTTTGACATGTTCACTGCGTTGTGAAGCCAGGTAGAATGTTTTACTGTGCATGCAGTGTGCTAGCACCACAAACAAAGCTAGTGTTCTACCTAGATAAAAATGAGTACACAAAGTGGAGACAAACTACAAACACCACAATTCTGTAACAAGCAAGCCTTAAAACAAGAAAAAGACAAAACAGAGAAACAAAACAAACGATGTCACTAATTACATCATGAAAAATACAGAGCCAGTTCAGGTGGTTGAGAGAGATGGGTTCAAACATCGAAAAAAATTAGAAAATATAGAAATATACTTTTTTGTCAATATTGCACACTAGCTGCAATATATTTGTGAAATTGAGCATGTTTTCACAGATATTTATCCACTGATATTTAGAACGTGTACGTGTAGGATCCTCATCTCTAAGTTCAACATGTGCTCAAACCTTCAAACATTTTGTTGTTTTTTTCATTATAGAATGAAAAGAAGATGTTGTGGTCCAGCATGTATCCTGAAAACACTGGGAGCAGGAAGGGAATACCGCCTATTCAGCGGGCATCACGTACACGCTTATTCATACTTACAACAGGGACAATTAGATCAGTCAGTCTTTAATAAGAGGTGATATAAAACCACCTAGCGAATATAGGTACGGTGGCAACATGCCGACTCTGAGCCCCTGCAACATTTGGTGCCACACTTATATATACTATTCTGGACATACCAACCTATTGCAGCTTGTATAAATATATGTGTAACTGTAAGTAAAGCCCAACTTTAAGGTGTTATTAATTAAGAACATTTACAGCATGACCTCTACAGCTGTACACAATTAATCAGAGATGTTCAACGATAAATAACAGTACCAACTCCTTACACACTCCCTTGCTTGTAATGGATGAATGTGGAAGCTTACACAACAGCAGTACTGACAGAAATTAAACCAGAACTAGCAGACGTCCAGGATTACAAACAAACAAACATTGGAGCAGCGCTCTAATTCCTATTTGTGAGTGCTCTGTGAGAGCTGTGCTCAAAGCCTGGCAGTTCTGCAGTGTAGCGAGTTTCAATCATCTGGACTATTTTACCTCATCTCTTCTCTGCAATGTAGTAAACACTGTGTGGCCTCACAGGAATTTAGGCAACCAGCAACAATACACACTGAAACAAATCCATCTCCACTCGTCATGAAATATAAAGCGAAGTATAGAAACCGTGTATCAGCAGCATAGGTAAGAACTAAACAAGCATGAAGCCAGGAAAATAAGAGCGTTCACAGATTTACACCTCTGAAGTCTGAAGTGTGTCAGTATCTCCTGGGCGTTTCAGTCTCTTCTGGGTGTCTCCTTCTGTTAGCAGGCTTTCCCAGGGCAGGACAGGGCCTTCAATTACATTCCTGCCTCCCACTGATCTGTGAAGAGTCTCTGCTTTATGAAGTCTGGCCGTTGAGGCATTCACGCCTCAAACACTGTGCTGGCTTCCACCAATCGCCATTGTGGCAGCGACAAATGGTGCAGTCGTCCACCTTCACTTCGATGCCAGCCGGAATGATGGTCGTTCCAGCGTAGCAGTTCGGACCTGTGAAATGGGAAGGACAGAGAGAGGAGGGATAGAAGGGGAAGAGAGATAAACAGACAGTAATGAAAAACAGATCTCAGGAGATTTGGTTTGGAGGAGATGGGAGTGACTCAAGACACTCAGAGGAGGTTTCATTTTGGAACAGACACAAAAACATTTCACGGATACGAACTGATCTGCTTGTTTTTGGCAATTTCACCCTCGTTCTTGCTCACTGTGTAGAATCTTAAAAGAAATGTTTTGCATCCTAATGTGTTACAGACTCTGGAGACGTGTAATGCGGCAATACAGATCATTCGCCCATTTTTGCAACCAGTGAGAATAAAGCCAAAGCCATGAACATTACTTTTGGGAATGTCTGATCTGACATAAAGGTCCAATAGAAATTTGATACATGATAATTATTCATTTGAATTTGAAACATGATCTTTGTTAACTTTAAATGCTGTATTATTCCCAAAATGCCACCTCACAGCAAGAACATCCAAGGTTTAATTCCAGGGTGGAAAGGTCTGGGTCCTTTCTGTGTGGAGTCTGCACGTCCTTCCCGTGTCAGCATGGGTTTACTCTAGGTACTGGTTTCCCACAGTCCAAATATGTATGTTAATTAATTACTCTAAATTAGCATTGACTTGAGTGTGTATATATGACTAGTCTTGTGATAACCTTGTGTATAGAAATAATCATGTGCCTATCACTTAAGTAAAAACTGATGCTGATAGTGACGGTGAATAAAACCAAATAAACACATACAAAAACTTTTTTCCTTAGGTGCACAACTCGAGCACAACAGTTTTTTATATTCCGCTATTTTTAAGATGCTGCCTATATAGGCAATATTGACTTGTAAGTGATTAACTAACAATCTGGTCAATATAAGGTTCTCTATTTAAAGCACAATTTTACAAGAAAGGCAATGTAGTCTACAGAAAAAGTGTTGTTGCTTAAAGTTGGTGCTTAAAGCATATCCACAATATATGACTGTAAACAATAATGTATTCCTTTGTGGCAATATCCGTGTAAAATTCTCACCAGAAAACTGCAAATCATACATAATTGTGCTACCACCGAAAACACAAGTGGAGCCATTCGCCCAAAGCCTAAACTGTTTTAAAAAGTTTTATTTCTGAAAAAATCAAAATGAACATGTTTGTTTGTTGAAAATATGGTTAATTTAACATCAACTTCAGGACCAATGGCTATTTTACAACAGATAAAAGGTTACTTGCATTCCAAAGCAGTGCAAATGAGAAAAGCAGCATAACAGAAAAGGTGGTTTAAAAATGGATTCCATCTTGTCAAATGTCGGTAAGATATACTCTTATGGACATTGGGCTCCAGCTCCAGACCCACCGTGCTCTGACCACAGGCATCTAAATGTGGATGAGTCCGTTTTTTGAGTCTTGGTCCTGCCAAAGTTTTTTCCTTATGATAATGTTTAGGGAGTTTTTCCTTTCCACGGTCTTTGGATTGCCCTTGTAATTATTAAGGTAATCTAAAATTGTAAAACTGCTTTAAGAAAATGCTCCATTGTAAAAAAAGAGCTACATAAATATATCCGACTTAACTTGACTTGACTTGATATTCCCATAACTTCATTATTTACAAATTAAGCGCCAGACCCTACCAGTGAAACCATACTAATGTTGAGACAATGATGCTTCTTGTATTTGCATAAAATTTAAATGTTGTTTGTGCATATGCAGTATGCAAGCTCTTAAAAAGAATGCTGTTTAATGTTCACATAAACATTTATTTAAATTTCATTTAGCCTGTAATTTGCAGGCTATGCACTTTGCACCTAGCTGGTTTTTTAAAACAGATTTACAAATAGGTTCTGTGTTCCCGTTTTTAAAAGCCATCATTTTATTGTAGGTCTTTAATCTAAAGCATGTTCATTGCAATTTATTACTGAACTAAATTGAATAAAAACCTGTTTCTGATTTAATTTGCGGTTTGGGGCTAAATCACAGGTGAATAAAGAAGTTAGCTGTTTTGGGGGATTCCAGGGTCTTTAAAGAGTTCTTAAACTCTTCAGGTTGTGTATTTAAAAAAATGTTGATCTATGTTGGCGAATAAAACTGATTACTGGTTGGTGACAATCAGAAGTGCCTATAAAACAGGAAATGAAGCTCATTTATATTAAAGACACGGCTGTGTTAAAAGCCACTGCTCAAACATGTTAGGAAATACATCAATCCTGATCTCATGCTGCTCAGGGTTTAAGGAACTGATAGATGAGGAGTCCAATCTGATTTGACTCTATGTCTGGAACTTAAACATATTGTTTTAAGGAAATGAAATCATACTGAAAATACAATTTCACTCAGAGTAAACAAATTACAGACCTAACATCTTTTGAACACAGGCTGCTATCAATTCAGAATGAGGCAATGACATTTTGATGGTAACACATTAGACTTGACGCTGCAAAAATATGTCTACGTTCATTCTTCTT
Organism: Parotocinclus spilosoma; assembly: GCA_033117975.1. Classification (NCBI taxonomy): domain Eukaryota; kingdom Metazoa; phylum Chordata; class Actinopteri; order Siluriformes; family Loricariidae; genus Parotocinclus; species Parotocinclus spilosoma. The sequence continues at coordinate 19,562 of JAVSBV010152213.1, forward strand.
CACATACCTTCATATTGATCCATAACAGGCATTCATTCACCCGTTCACTCACAGAAAGCAATACACACTTGCTGCCATGTTATGGTACATAATGAATCCCAGACAAATGTGAGAATATACAATGGTACTTGAAATTGTAAACTCTTGAAAATTTTCTGCAAAAAATTCTGCAAAGAATATTACCTAAATCATCAGTTTTATGAGTCCTACAAGTATACTGAACAAAAATATAAACAACACTGTTGTTTTGGCTCCCATTTTGCATGAGCTAAGCTTGGAGATGTATGACTTTTTCTTTTTAAACAAAGGTCTAAATGTCACAAATGTGTCTAAACCTGTGTTAGTGAGCACTTCTCCTATGCCGAGATAATGCATCCACCTTAGAGGTGTGGCATATCAAGATGCTGATTGGACATCATAATTATTGCACAGGTGTACCTTAGGCTAGCCACAACAAAAGGTTGTTGCTCTAAATTGTGCACTGTACTGTTACTGTATCGGGAGGTCAGAAAATCAGTCAGTATCTAGTGTGACCACCATGTGCCTCACGCAGTGCAACACATCTTTGTTGCATAGAGTTGATCAGCTTTTTGATTGCGGCCTGTGGTATGTTGGTCCAGTCCTCTTCAATGGCTGTGTGAAGTTGCTGAGTATTGTCAGGAACTGGAACATGCTGTCATATAGATCGATCCAGAGTATCTCAAACATGCTTAATGGGTGACATTCACCCATTGAATGAGTGAGTATGCTGGAAATGCAAGAACTGTGATGTTTTCAGCTTCCAGGAAATGTGTGCAGATCTTTGCAACATGGAGTCATGCATCATCCTGCTTAAACATGAGGAGATGGTTGTGGATGAATGGCACAATAATGGGCCTCAGGATTTCATCAATGAAATGCACCTGTTTGGTGACCATAACATATGCCTGCCCATACCATAACTCTACCGCCACCATCGCCACTCGCTTTAAAACGCTGACATCAGCAAACCGCTCATCCACACAACGCCATACACACAGTCTGCCATCTACCCTGTACAGTGAAAACCGGGATTCATATGTGAAGGAAACACCTTTCCAATGTGCCATATGCCATCAAATGTGAGCATTTGCTCACTCAACTCGGTTACGACAACGAATTGTAGTCCGGTGGAAACCTCGATGAGGATATACGCCACACAAGATATTAAAAGCAAATGTTATATTAAATGTGCCATATTGAATCGTTTTCCTCAATAAATAAATGTCATTGTATGATATATTTGTTTTATTTATTTAATTTAGTTCTCTTCATCTACTTTAAGGATTTATATTCAAATCATATCATGGCGGAGGCCATATTTATGCAGAAATATAGAAAATTATAAAGGGCACTAAGTACCTAAACACAGACAGTAACCAAAGGCCAAGATTACACTGCTTGTTTTTTGTGCCCACTTTACCTTTTATCTGCTTTCCAGGTGTGCATCAGGGTAATGTCTATTTGTTGCTTTCAGGATATATTGTTAAAGGCATCACGTTATTTCTCAGTAAAGGCTAAAGCAAAAGCATGACTACCCATTGATATGTTTGCAGGACTTATTCAGGAAATATGACATATTTTCCAGAGTATGTGGAGGTATTGCAGTCCAGTACCATTGTACAATTATTTGGCTACTGTACCTGCAGTGGTATTGGTAATAAGAGCAAGCTGAGGGGAAAGGCATGTCCTAAGGGTCTGGGTTCGGATGTGGTGGGCCTTTGAAGTGGTCAGATGGTGTGCTTACAGAACCAAATGCTGTATAGGCACCCTGTCCAGAAAGATTACGCTAACATCCCCATGACCAGGGGAGCATTGACTTTTGTGTAAAACTATGCCTATGCCTTTGTAAACGTGTTTTTAATGCCTTAAAATATAATTATTTTTAAATAACTTAGCGTGTCATGACCGTACACGCAAATAAAGACTACTGAAAATTGTTAATTTAGTCATAAGATATTAATAAATGTTTATTTTGAGTTGATGACTGAAACATAGGTAAACAGTATAGTGTGATCAATCCCTGTTCTGCTGATGCACTGTGTTCTTAAAAATAGCTAGGATAACAAATACAAACAAACACTGACTCCTGTGTATTCAAAAACCTGACCCTTGATCTCAGAACCCTGCTCCTGCTAGCCACACCATGTAACACCATGTACTCCAGTGTGTTCGTATAGGCATGCAAGTGTACTCATTCATGTAATGATAAATGCTACAATATTTAACCATAACTACTTAAATATTTGGGACAGTATAGAAAATCCAAATATACTGATCACAAAAATTTGGAGATATTTCAAAATTAAAATCAAGTGATTAAAACAAGAAGCATTTAGCTTGATTTAATTAAACTACATAATCAGAAAAGCAAATGAAAAGTCAATAAAGTTGTTTGATTAAGAAAATCAGATACAAACAAAATTTTTGTGATTGAGTAGCAAGTAACATATTTTTGGGGTGAACAGAAGCATGTCATTCAGTAGTGTATGGTCACATTAGAATGCCAAAACACACCGACAGTGATGAGACATGGACAGGATCAGATTGTCGAGCAGTTCATGTGGGATCCTTTTCGTTTTCAGTTCTGAAATATCCCCTAATTTTTGTGAGCAGTGTGTGAGTATATACATACACAAAAATAAGAGACATTTCAAAATAAATCATATCCCTACCATTTATGAATACTTCTACATTTATGACTGTGAGTTTAGATTAGACTGCTTTATGCAGCATTAGTCACTAGTCAATCAGGTAATCAGACTTACAGATTCTTAAAGTAACTTTAAATAATGGGACATCAACTGTGTGCAAAATTTGCAATTAGTTCTGCTTAAGAGCATCTGCTAAATGATTAAATGATAATGTATATATTAATTAGGCTATTAGCTAAACTTCATGATATTCAGGTTATTTTGCAACTGGTTTACCTGACATCCTCTGTCTTTCTTTAGCCTCCCCCCACTTCTCTTTAAATTAAGGGCTGGTGAATGACAGCAGGCATAACAAAACCTATTTATCATATAATTCTTCTTAGCATTTTCTTACAATAAAGATAAAAAGCATAAGAAATTAAATTTAAATATTTGGATTTTCTTAGTATTTGGTTTGTTCAAGTTTTACACAGGGGTGAAAGTAGAACAGAACAGTTGGTTTGCTCGATTAATAAAAGGCATATCACTTTCTAGTTGAGATGAAACCTAATATCATAAAACATCACGTAATCTACTACCAATTTTATTTGGGAGATTGCAAGAGAGTAACAACCTGTTAGGGTTCCTACCTTCCCCTTGGAGCATTCGGCCGTCCTCGCCGCTCGCCATTACGGAACTATCAGTGAGGCAGCGTTTATATCCTCTATCTCTAATTATGTCTCGATCTGGAACAGCTGAGCCATGGCCTATAAAGGCGTGTTCGGGGCCGGGTCATCATGGTTCTACTAGGGTTCCATCTCCGTCCGGTGCGCGCGTTAGTTTTGCATGCACTTTCGAGCTCACTTTCCACCCGCTATCGTAACACCTCTGGACATTTTTAGCTGTCTATTGGAGAGTCACGTGTTGGTAGCATCCAATTTTCCCCTTCAGTCCTGACAAGCTGTCCAGTTCCTCCTGGAGAAAAACACCCCTATAACATAATGTTTCCACTACCATGCTTCATCATAGGTATGGTGTATTTCATGTGGTGTGCTCTTTGTGGTTTTGCCAAACATAACACTTCAGTCTACAGTTAAAAGTTAAATATTGGTTTCCTCTAACCATACAACCTCCAAGTGTTTTTTGACAAAGTACAGACAAGACTTATTGTGGCACATTTTGTTGCTATGCATTTGCAGATGTCCTTATCCAGAGCGACTTACAACTGGGCTAAGGACCCAACTGTGGCAAGTTGGCAGGGGTCAGATTTAAACCCTGGACACACAGGTATACAGTCCAGTTTCTTAACCTCTAGGCTACCCATAAATTCTAGATTAATGTAAAGTATGTGAGACCAGTATCAGCTATACAGAATTCCTTCAAAGTTGTCATTGTCCTCTTGTTAGTTTCCCTGATTAGTATCCCTTTGTCATCCAGGTTGGAAGGATGACTCTGCAATCTTGGCAAGGTGTTATTGATGCCATACACTTTCCTCTTCTTGATAATGCACTGAATGGTACTTACAGGGATAGTTAACTTTTGCCTTCCATCACTTTACCGCAGAGCCCATTTGAGAACACCTTTCCAACCATGGTGTAAATTTGTGGTACAATGCATTACTAATAGCCAAATCCTATTGTAACTAAATACTCCTGAAGTAATTAAAACCACTACAGCAAATGTCATGCCTTTGAACTGGTGTGTGATCTGGATAGTGATTGGTTGTACCAGAGCAAGTTTACAATGGTTACTTATTACATATCCAAAGCAGGTATCTTACATTCTACATATCTTACAAATCTAGACATTATGTATTTTCATCTTCATGGTGTAATGAGAAAAAGTCAAGGATATGGTTACCGCATGATGATTTTCTGTAGACGCTGTACGTCTTTTTATTTATTAGCTTTTTTCTTTTTAGTTTTTTTCTATTGTTTAACAACTATACCAGATGACACAAGGTGAGAAACTGGACTACATTTCGTGCACCCACTATGCCTGACTTGAAGCATGCCCTTTTCTGCTTGTTTAATATTGCTAGTTTGGCACATTTGTCGCAAACTTGCTGTGACTTTGCCCGATAATTACATTCCTAGAATGTGGGGCAGTTAAAGAAAACATGATAAATTATGTTATTTCGGCTTCTTGTATTGAGCAAGGGAACCATTAGCCCATGTTTAAGCCAGTGAAATTGAGGTCTGGAGTGTAGTCGCCGTACTTATGGCCTCATAAAACCTCACTATTTATAGCAGCACAATTTTAGGGAACAGTTAGAGCTGCACTAGAGGACAAATGGCTCTTTAAAAAGTAATACTTATACTATAGACCAGTCATCTTTTCACAAGTTCATTTCTCAGAAACACACTCCAAAGTCACCAAAAAATGTGTTATATCAGAAAGTAGAAATCTTGAGGTAATGGCAAGGCAATTGGATGAAAGAATGAAAGAATAGAATCTATGGCTATTACCTTATATGTAACATTATTTTGGCAAACTACACATAGCCTGCACTCTGATGTTGAAAACAGGCATAAGGATCTCTGACTGTTGGAACCATAAAACACACTTACTCATCCACTGGAGGACATGGGGGTCTAGAGTGTGAGGTCACAGGGGGGGTCACTGCTGCAACAAGGACAGAGCTTTAGCCATTCACCTTCTCTGGTAGACAAAGTTGAGCATTCTAATACACTGTGCCATTGTTATAACCCTTCTTTACAACTAGTGCATACATTTTCATTGTTTTTGTTTATTCATTTAGTGTATTTTTACTTGTTTGGTGGATAAATTATATACACTGCTCTTGAGTACTGGCACTTGGATACACATGTCAGTGCATCCATCCATTCATCTAAACTATTTCACCAAATGTTTGACATTCAGACTGGATTTGCTGATATTTCAGTCATACCTACAGCCACCAGGCTAATATTATGAAACAATGACAGGCACTGTGTCTCTATAGACAAACAGTTGGAAGATTGGACCATGCAACCATTATCAATGGTCTGCCCTATTGCTAAAAGTAAAAAAAAAACAAATGGTTTCAAAATTTGGTGGTGAGCGTTATTGCCGTGAATGGAACCTTTGCTATAATTCAGACAGACACACATTAGGACACTGGTGGCTTAACATTTTTGCTTGGTGGACTATTTTCAGTGCAGCAGTAACACTGATGTGATTAAAAACTCTAGCAGCACTGTTGTGTCTGATGTAATCATACCAGCTCAACAAACACTAGCCTATCACTTCTACATCAGTGTCACTGCAGTGCTAGGAATAATCCACCACCCACTTAATACCTGATCTGCGGTGGCCCTGTGGGGATCAGGATTAGAGACCATAGTCAAGTGAACTAGCAATGCATGTAGAGAAAGCAGATGGATGGCAGTCCATGACTGTAGAACTACAAAGTGCATGTACATAGTGCATGTGACATAAATGGAACTGTGTGTGTGTGTGTGTGTGTGTGTTGTGTAACTGCAGGCTCAGACTGATACATGGTCGGAGATGAAGAGTTGAGCTGTAAAAGAAGTTGCTGCCACCTCTGAATGTTTTGACTGACTTGGGTTTGTCATTCTCTGTGTCGGTGTCGATCTTCTGTCAGCTCTGTGAAAGCTGTGATGAGTGTCTCTAGATGTTTGCTGTCTCACTTTCTCTATAAAATGCAATCACAGTGTGATTAAATGACAGCTTGAAGTAAGCTGGCTGAGAGGAATGCTTCTCCAGATCAAAATAGATTGAGTGTAGATGAAGCTTGTGGTAATATTTTTTTTGCTATAGTATGTTTCTATATTTCTTTTTCCTGTGTGCTCTCTGATCTTGCACCCCTGATTTGCTCTGACTCGGCACAGTGTACACTCACATTTATAGCTCTTAGCAGTTTGTTGCTCTTAGCCGTTTTATTTCTTAGTAATTATTATTCCAGGTCTATCAATTTTGTATTGCGCAGTATTGCAATCACTTAACTGTTAGCCTTCCTGTTACCAAATTCTCTTTTCTGCTGATATTTGTTATTTAGAAAGTTCATGGGCTACCGGCTTAGCATGTTTGTTTATTAGCCATTAGCAAATCACTTTCATTTCCTTTCATCTTGGCTTGGTCTTCATTATAGTTTAATTTGATTACTTTTTACAGCCTGTTCCCACTTTCCTTTTGTGGTGACTTTTTACTGTGACCTTTAACTGATTTTTCATCAGCGCTTTGCTCGACATTTTGTGTTGGACCACCAGCTGCAGCCTACAGCAAGAAACAGTGGCGGCTGGTGCAAAAAAAAAACTGAGAGGCCGCCAAATTGTAAATTGGGGTGATCCGGTCCAAGCTCCTTTATCCTTTTTTTTCTTCAATTGAACCCTTGTAAAAACTGAATTTTCTGTCATGATGCTACTCCATCCTGCAAATGTTGTTAAGCGTGAATCCAGCTAACGAAATAATGAGTTGATTTGGGGATTATCCAATCACACGATGTTTTAAAAAACATAAGCCAATGCTGACACACTAAGCATTAGAGTGGGTGTGTCCGGGACGCAGAGAGCTGCGCCCTGTGGAAAACCAAAAATAACCAATTAAAAATCAGCCTCAGATCACCTGCTTTCCAAAAGTTGACATGCCTACATACACTCTCATTAGACAGGCACTCTGCACATAGGAAGTGTGCACAATGTGAGCAATTAAATGCAATGATATATTTATTTTTTAAATAAATTATAACATGTCTATTAGACACACAGTATGAATAAACACATTTCTTACTATTTTGCAGTTAATAATTATTTCGTTTTAATATCTGCACAATTTTAAGTCTACTGTACTATCAGCTGAATCACCCATGCAAACACCTTATTTCGACATCCCACAACCCCACTTGAAGCTAAGGCCAGACTTTTTTAATTGCTTGTTCCTCGGATGTCCCTACTTAAGAGGAGGGAGGAAAAAAAATTAAAATACATTTTTATTTTTCAGCACTTTTCAATTTCTCAATGACTATGTGGAATCAATACAAGGAAGGAGTAAGAAATTAAAATACATTTTTATTTAAAAAAAAAAAATTTAACCTACAATTAAATTAAAGTGAATCTGGAGGGCGGAAAAGCTAAAAAAATATATATATATAATATTGCATTTCAACCATTGGTACTGCGGCAGATCCGCGAAATACCCAAAAAAAATGTTTCTTTTTTTTTTTTTTTTTTTTTGATTTTTCCAATTTGATCGTCAGCGGATCCACTATTAAATAATTATTAATTATATTAGCAGTAACATTGCTGCTGCACTTGTTCCTTGTGCTGAGCATAACGTTTAGCTATTCTTCTTCCATCATTAGTGTACATTTTTTGACGGAGAAGATTGTAGTATTAGGTGCATGAATCCAGACATTAGAGATGTCTAGCTTAGATTCTAGCTTAGCAAATCTGGATACTTCCCATCGGGCAGTGCCCTTGCAGCACTTTTAAGCAAAGCAGTGATTGTAAATAAATTGATCACTGATAAACGCTTACACAACTCTCTGTCTTACTAAAACTTGGATTAGACCAGATGAATATTAAGCATTAAATATAGCAGTTATGTTTAACACCCTCGTCCTAATGGTTGTGGGGGAAGTGACAAAGATCGAGGTGTTAGTGCTAAATCTGACCCACCACTGTAATCATGCTTTAGATCTAATATTAACATTAATAGCATTCCAGACATATTGCTTAATACACCCATGGTGTTTTTTTGAACTTGCAACCAACCAATTCGAATGCATATTTCACTTAACCCTGAATATAGTTGCTCCTGCTAGGGTCAATTGCATTATGGAAAAAAGGCTAGCACCACTGTATAATAAAACTGCACCCTTACTTTAAAGCAAAGAGCTCAGAGTTTAGAACGCAAGTGGCAACATAGTATAGTGGCAGTACTCAATATTGCTCTGAGAGATAGCATGGCAGGATATAAACAGGCCCTAACCAACGCTAATGCAGTGTATTTTACCTCAATTATAAAGGAAAATAAGAATAATCCTAGATTTTTATCGCATACCATCTCCAGATTAACTAATACGTCAAAGAAAGTGACTCTGAAGTTGAGCATTATTCTAACAGTAATTACTTCATGACTTTCTTAAATGCTAATCATTTTAGACATAAAACTCAATGCTGATTCACATTACCCATCTATTCAGCAACCTTCCAGATGCAGCACTTGTGTAGCTGTCTGTTTAATTAGCTGTAAATCAGGACTAGAATCTTTGACCCCAATTACAAATATTAAAGTACCCTCACTGGTCAGCTTATCTTAGTCAGCAACATGGTTATTAGATCCAATTCATACACATTTACTCAAAGAAGTAATACCTAAAATGATTATGCTTATATGCCAAATTATATCCTTTAAATGTAATGGTGTTTATGAAACATTTTAGTTAGGATTCAGGCCCCATCATAATACTGAGGGGCAGGGTAGATTAATGATCTATTAATATACTAATAGTGTGATCAGTGGTTTGTTGATTACTGGGGAGGTGGGTTGCTAATGTCTCACATGATCTCTCTTGGCTGTGTTAACTTCTGGTTTTGCTCTTTTTAGCTATGCTGCTATAGTTAGTGCTGCCGGAGTTTCATGCTGCACATGGCATCAGTGATTGTTAAGAGACTTTGTGCTCTTAATCAATAAGTAACTACATTTTATTTATTTCTCCCTGAGCTTATATTCCGGTACCGGTCAACCCCCCACACATTATTTAGCATCACTCTACTGGTTTTCATCAACAGGAACTATTTACACCATGCCTGGGCCACATCAGACGGTAGTAACTGTCCATCCTTCCATTGTCAAGGGTAAATTGACTTTATGTTTCAGACATCATATTTGCTGATATGGATGTTTTTTTTACATTATTTTATTCATGTGTTATTGTTTACTTAGTTTTACTATTAATTCAAACTTAATTATAACAATTAACATCTAAGACGTACAATGAGGATGGTTAAAAAATCCCTTTTTAAGTCTTGGTCCTCCCAAGGTTTCTTCCTTATAACATTTAGGTAGTTTTCCACTGTCGCCTTAGGCATGTCTATATCTGACCATATATATATATATATATATATATATATATATATATATAGAGAGAGAGAGAGAGAGAGAGAGAGAGAGAGGGTGTGT
>JAVSBV010152214.1:0-15223 GCA_033117975.1 Parotocinclus spilosoma
TAATAATAATAATAATAATAATAATAATAATAATTATTATTATTATTATTATTATTATTATTATTATTATTATTATTCCAGAAGGCTGACACCAAGTACCAGTCTTCTGGAATACCAGTCTGACTAATACATTAAGGTTGGCAATCATTCTAGAGCACACTAGCAAATAAATAGCAGTGTTTAAGGCTGTATGATAATTGCTAAAAAAAACCAAAACTTTTAAAGCACCTATGTAACATATTTTTGACTATTTTTGCTCAATATCAAAGACCATTTTCCCTATTGAAAATGTTGGCCCAACAGTAAGTGAATTAATTAAGTCTTTCATCACAGCAGGTCTACTTTGTTCACAGGGCTCCTTTTAGTCCCTAGAGTTAAAAATAATGGCAGGGGAAGGGCATTCTCATACATGGCCTCCCAGCTAAGAAATAACCTTCACAACTTTCGTCCACTTCCAATCTTTAAATCTAGATTAAAAATATACTTATGTAAACAGACTCTAAATAGTCCTGTTATATCTGAGGTTGCTTAACTCTGGTCCTGGGGGCTGTAGCCTGGTTTGACTGTGGCATACTCTGTCATACCCTTTGGCCTTTTGCCAAAGTCTTGTGCTACAACTGGAATAACTGTGTTCTTTTTTCAGATCCATAACTACATATTCTGTTTTCCCTCCAAGCTGTTCTTCTATCACCATTTCCATTCCTAATCTCCCATAGATTATTTTTCTACATATTTAGGGAATTTTACTTTGCCGCTGTTGTTGTAGGCTTCCTCCATAATATATTTATATATTTTGCTTTACAAATATCTAGATCCACACCCTCAATGGAAGAAGCCTATAAATAAATATATGATATAGAACTAAATCAGACCTTAAATCATCATAAGAATACATCTGCACACTGGATCAGTTAAATGAATGATAAGTCAGTAAACATGGCTTCACAGTATGCAGGCAAACAAACACATAAACATACAGCATGAACTGAAAACTTGGGATTTTAATACCATGTTGTACCATATTGCCAATCAGTTAGCATACTTTGGCTGCCAATTCTCCCAAAATAGATTTCATTTATTGAGAAATAGAAAAAAATATTTAATAATATTATACATGATAATAAATATACAGTACATCTATCTTATATTTAACATTGAAATGTGGCTCTGCCTTCTCTCTCAGGAGTAGTGTATTATTATTATTATTATTGTTATTATTATTATTATTATTATTATTAATAATAATAATAATAATAATAATAATAATAATAATAATAATAATAATATAGTCATCATCAATTATTGAATTAATTAATTAAACCTCACTAGGATAAATAGCTGTTAATGATAGAAGCAAGAATATACATATTTTAGTAAATCACAACCACACTTGGGCAATTTAGAGATGCCAGTTAACCTAGGGTAGAATTTGAGGAAACCAGAGTACCAGGGAAAACCCAGTGCTTAACCACTTAGGTCAGCATACCACTTATCACTCAGCAGGGTCATATGTATCATCTAAAAATATTTGGATTTTTATTGTGGTCATAATACTCTGTTATTGCTATTTAAATGCCACATTCCAACAAGCAAGCTGAGGTTTACATAAAGAAGTTGTTGATGTGGCTGGGTCAAGGCTGGAGTAAATAAATGCCCTGCTTATCAGAGCCTGAATTTCCTTAGTCTCTTAGCCCTAAATGCCAGGCGAGTCTCCATAAGTATCTGATAAGCACAGAATCTTATATCTTTTTCATTTGTCTCGTGCTCTGTTTGTTCTGCATGCTGACACTGTACTAATACTCCTACTCATACTGCTCCACCTTCATAATGCTTGCAAGCTACCACATGCATTGCTGATAGTTCCGAAGTCTTCATAATTGCTTTTGTGAGTCATATGACAAAGAAGATGGCAATTATACCCTAAGTGCTGTCACACACTTCTTTTTGGCAATTATTCAATATCACCTACTATAACTGAAGGAAGATATAATGGAGCCTATATGGAGTATAGAAAATGAAAGCAACATGGACCTGGCCAGAGGATTGTTAATGTAGCAGATCTAGCAGTTATTTTCATAGTTAGGAATGGTGATGGCCTTAGTGACCTGGCAAGAGAGACACCTCATAAATCAAGCTTTTTTTATTTGCCTATGTTAATAGCTTCCTTCTAAACAGCCATAAATAAGGGTAGGCTTTCGATTAAATCCTTAAAACATGTTGTAAGTAATGTATATCAGTTTATAATCCTAGTAGCACAATCTAAAGGTACAGGTGCAGCTTTCTGCTATGCTTTTGTTATATTTAATACGTTGATATATACAGCTCATTTAAATTAATTTCATGATTGGTCAGTGTACAGAATGAATAAATTCCAATGAATTTTAATCAAGAGAATGACTTATACTTCAGTAAAATAAACGTATCTATGGGACCATTACCTTTTTACTGGTGTCCGGTCAGCTGCTGTGGGTTTGAACATAAATCAAGTCATATAAGATTGCCTGGGAGACAAATGACTGCAGCTGAAGTGAATGAGACTCTAACACAGTGGAATATCCAATAATGTTGATGTGTCCCCTGGAACACAAAGTCATGCACACAAAACCCACTGACCTTTCTTGTGTGTGTGTGTGTGTGTGTGTGTGTGTGTGTGTGTGTGTGTGTGTGTGTGTGTGTGTGTGTGTGTGTGTGTGTGTGTGTGTGTATGTATTTTTTGCATTTTCCCATGTTCATATACCTGCATATGTTTCTATCCATTTCCTCTATCTGCCTTTATCACTTTGTACATAATGATAATATAATTACACACACACACATACGCGTTTTTCTATGCTTGTGAGGACCTTGACACAGCATGTTCCTATGAGGTCCACCCTTTACAGACCTCGGAGGTAATACATCTATTACACAGTTTGTCACTAGATGTCACCTGAAACTGCAACCCGTGTTGTATTTACCGGTTACTCAAAGTAAAACACCCATGTAATGCACTAGTCATGTGAGGACCTGCTGCTGATTGGCGGAAATATTTTGTCTTTTTCTGATTGGACAATAGAAATAGTGAAGATTTTGGAGGGAAAAAATGTGGGTGTGTCCAGAATACAGACTACATATCAAAATAGCCACATGGAAAATGTAGTTTTCTTAACCCTTTACCAGTAAAATTATAATTAAAAAAGGATTAAAAAAGTTAAGAACATTCTTGTATTGCTATTTGAACTTCCAAATGTAACATATTTTTACACATACATACACACACTATATATATAGAGGATATATATATCCTCTTGAGACCCTGCATCCTCATATAAGGACATTACATTTCTGCTTCTCTGCACCATCATACATATGTTTTTTAAACGTTGACCCTTTGGCCTCATATGTAGACACTGCCTGTACCATCTAGTGGTCACATGACAACTTTACACTAAATTGATTAAAAACAAGATAGCAGGAATCACAGTCAAAAGTTTCTACAGTCAGTCCAGACAGAAATATGGGCCAGGTAAAAATTCTCATCACATATTTTGTTTGAAACTAGTTAATTTATGTACAATAACATCTCTAGCTTCATATGGCATGCATTTTTGAAATTGTTTAATAATAATAAGAAGCTACAACATCCGTGAAGATGAAGTAATCGTTTGAGGACATTGGGACTACATTACGTCACTGGTTGTGCTTCATTTCATAATTACAGGGAGAGTTTCAATGTCAAAAGCAGAACAATTGCTCAACGCAATTGTAGATAATTCTGACATTGAAGATTTATCAGATGGTGAAGATGGTGAGCCTGCTGTGGAGGAATATATTCCATGTGATTTATTAGTTTCTGACCTCAGGCCTGGGGAACAACAAGCTGATGATTCACCAGAATCAGATTCTTATTCAGATGAAGATTATGTACCACCTGATGCAGCAGAATCTGATCAACACTTCAGTGAAGATAGCAACAGCGATAGTGACAGTGGACCACAACGACATGTGCATAAACATGGGCGTAAACCACAGCGTGTTGAGAGTGATGAATGTGACCTGAGTGAGCTAGGACATGGCAAGCCTAGAGCAGGACCTAGAAATGGACGTGAACAGCGCTGGAAGTCTGCTCCATTTACCCCAGACTTAGTCCAGTTTCAGGGTGAAGATGATAAACCTGATGAGCGAGCAGATTGGCAGCCACTGGATTATGTGGAGCAGTACATAGACACAGAGCTGATGAAACTCCTTGCCGACTGCACAAATGCCACATCACTTGCTAACAGTGGGAGGTATCTCAACACTTCGGTTGATGAAATGTATCACTTTTTTGGAGCAGCGATCATGATGTCCTGCGTGCCTTACCCACAAACAAGGATGTTCTGGTCCCATGCACTGCGAATCCCTGCCATTAGTGACACAATGAAACGTGATCGATTCTTCAAAATGAGGAGCCAACTGAAGGTAGTCATTGATGATGACATTTCAGAAGACAAGAGGAAAACGGATAAATTCTGGAAGGTGAGACCTTTTATGGATCGAATACTCAAGGGCTGCCATGTTCAAGCTCGACCGGAATGTGTCTCAATAGATGAACAGATGATCCCATTTACTGGAGCCTGTCCATTTCGCCAGTATGTGCCACTAAAGCCCAACCCAGTTGGAATTAAAAACTTTGTGCTGGCATCAGCAGATGGTATTGTGCTGGACTTTGATGTCTATCAGGGTGCAAAAGCACTGGGTTCACAGGTTCCAAACACAGAAGGATTGGGTTTAGGAACCTTGGTCATTGCACGTCTGTCTGAAACCCTTTATCAAGGTACCAAAGTTTATTGTGATCGGTTCTTCACAAGCATAAAAGCTGTGGATCACATGCTGGACAGGCAGGTGTACCTTACTGGTACAGTGATGAAGAACCGGGTCCCCAAAGCAGTAGAGAAGCTCCCAAGTGACCAAACAATGAAAAGGCAAGGAAGAGGTGCCTCAGCATCAGTTACTAGGGGAGATGGAAAACTATGTGTAGTTAAGTGGTATGACAACAAGCCAGTTATGATGCTTTCTGTCGTTCATGCTGAACAGCCGGAGGACACCTGCCAGCGGTGGTCCAAGAAAGAAAAACAATATGTCACTGTTCGAAGACCAAGCATTGTGCGTGAGTACAATTCCAAGATGGGTGGGGTTGACTTGGCAGACCGCATGATGAGCTACTACCGAATGAGTGTCCGAACCAAGAAGTGGACAATTCGGATGCTGATGCATTTTACTGATCTTGCTCTTGCCAACAGCTGGCTGCTGTATCGCCGTGACAACCAGGAAAATGGTCCCCAAGAAAGGCTATCAAGAAGTTCCTTGAGTTTCGCATGGAAGGGGCTCAGGTGTTCCTCAACAAGTGTGACACTGATATTGCAGGTGCAGAAGAGGAGAATGAACATCGTCCACAACCAAACAAAAGATCTCGGGTCACTCCAGTCCCCCATTTCTCAGTCCGCTCTACCTCTGCTGTACATCTACCAGAGATGGTGGACCTGAAAAACCCAATGCGTTGCAGAGGACAAGGCTGCTCTGGGAAGTCTCGTGTGTGGTGTATGACGTGCAATGTGTTTCTCTGCTTGCAGAGTGGACGTAACTGTTATAAAGCATTTCACTTGGACAAGTAGGACTTTTCAAATAGGTAGACAGACTTCTATTTAGAGAGTAACTTGTTAGAAGAAGCTAGTAAGAGAAGGCAAAAGGGGGGATGCTACTACTTATTTTGTATATTTTTGTTTCTACACAGCCGTGTTCAGGAATTGAAATTAACAATTACAACTGAATCTGTAACTGTTTTGCAACATTTTGGAAGGGGTAACAGGTGTTCTTCGAAACTAATTGTTCCTCAAAAAAAGTACATTGGGTAATTGTTTGGAATTGTTTCCACTATTGGTGTGTTTTTGTGCATTATGTTTCATATGTGTGTTAGGGTTTACAATAATAATATTTGCATTATTGTATAGCCATGTTTAGGGCTTGAAATAAACAGTTTACATTGGTTTTTTTTTGGATTCTCATGTTTACAGTTTGAAATAAACAGTTTTGTACTTTGTTAGCCAATTGTTTATTTATTTTATCACACAGTAAGATAGACCTATTGTCCTCATATAAGGACATTGTTTTTTAGGAGAACTACTTACTGTAGAAAGCTAAAATTTTGTTTTTAATGTCCACATATGAGGACATTGTTTTTTGCAAAAACCACTTCCTGTACAAAGACAAAATTTTTTTTTTATACTTGTTAGGTCCTACTAATCCCAAATAGCTAGAAGTAATAAAAAATGCATACCAAGTTAAAGTCTGGGTCTCAGGAGGTTTTATATATATATATATATATATAAATAAAATATAAAAAGCCAAAAAACCTTATAATCATGTGTGTACTGACCACCCAATTACACCAAAAAAATCATTTTCTCCTATAATCAATTATATCAGTGGAGACTACAATTAATAACAATTAACAATGTTAAAATGCACTAAATTGCGAGTGTTTTTGAAAAGGTGAATGTGATCTTTCACAATGTTGGTTGCTTTGTGGATTTCGACTAATATTTTTAACAAAATTAACATTAGGTTATTTGAACTAAATCTCAAAAATGTACTTAAATAGTGTAAATATGTAATATATAATACTGTAAATATTGTAAATATTTCAAAAAACATACCAGTTTCTACTGCAAAAAATCATCAAAATCTCAAGGTAGAAAACAATACCATTTTTATTTTTGGAATAACAGGTACCTTATAAATATGCATTGTCTGAATATTACAGCACCAGTGCCAGTTATTTGTAAACCTGCCTCCGCATGAACCTCAAGAAAAACAATCAATATGCCACACACCTGAACAACACCAGGAACACACCAGGCATCACACACACACAGGCATGACTAACTAATGAAACTTTTCAAGGGATATTCCACCACTTTGTGAAATTAAGTACAAATTGCAATGCAATTTAACACAAAAGGAATGCCTCGGCAGATATAGACTTGGGACTACATTCCGGCAAAGCACCTCTGCCAGACGCAAAGACACCATGCAGCACCTGAAAACCCATAACTTCAGTCAACAAACTGGCATGACTAGGCTGATCCAGGTGGTTATTGGTTTTCAGGTGGTGCGTGGTGTCTTTGCGTCTGGCAGAGGTGCTTTGCCGGAATGTAGTCCCAAGTCTATATCTGCCTAGGCAACTGCCAGCTGTATAGTGTTCTCAGAGAATCGGTAATATTCTCGATGGACACGTAAATTGTGACCCATAAACTTGGCAACCTGATCCATCCCTGAGTTTTTCAAGTTCATCATTTGGCACAGAGTGGCTACGTGCTTCCTTAATTTGGAGATAGCTCTGGATGCTCTCGTATCTCTAGTCTGGTGAAGTTGTTGACAAGTTACTTTTATATTTCTGGGTGAGCTGGGGCTTTGCTACAATTTTTGTATGTTACCAGAAGTAATTTTGAAGCTTCTCCTTCTCTTCTTCTGTTGAAAAGGATTATTTGTGTGAGAAGACTCTGACACAGTTTCTTCCAAGCTGAAACACTTGTTGGACTTGTTGAACACAGTTCATTCACTGCATCTGTTTCCAGGACTTTAAGATGTTTCTGCATTTTCATGATGTCTTCTGTCAGGGGAATCATCTCATCTTTGTTCCACCTTGCTGTTTTCAGAGTGTGAAGTGCACGCCCTGATATATAAGTATTCCACTGTGTTTCCATCAACTCAATGAACAGTTTTGCTTCCCTCTCTTTGTTTTTCTGCCCATTCATTAAGCATTCACCAACCAATATTTGAGCAGCTCTTTTAAGTGAATATCCAATTTTACATGCCAAAGAGGGTGTCTTATACTTATTCTGCTCAGCCTCAAACCCACTAGCTTTTCTGGTTGCTTTCACAACAGTGTGGAATTTTCCTGGCACAAGGACATCTTGCAAACTGTATTCAGTTTTATCAAACTCCTTGGCAGCAATCAAAAATTCTATGCCAAGTTCTCGCATTTTCTGACTTATATAATTGTGCTGAAATTTTGTTAAAGAACATCTCCAAATTTACAAATCAGAGGATATGCTAATAACGTCCCAAGTCTATATCTGCCTAGGTAATTCCTTCGTGTTAAATTGCATTGCAATTTGTACTCAGTGTGAATGTACAAGTCACAGTGTTATAATAAAAAAAAACCCAAAACATTACTTTTGAGAATGACTGGCTACTTGGCAACACTACAGCCTAGGCTAAGCTAAAGCTAACAGCTGCCGATTAGAACAATGCCTGGACCGATTAATAACAAAACCATGTTTACTCACTTATCTAACTCAGCGGACTACACTGAGTGGCTCAGTTTCACATATGGGTGGAATATCCCTTTATATGCTTCTTAAACCTGAACTGAACAGTGCCACAAAAATGAAAGCAATGAATCTCACACATCCAGAGCCAAACTATGTGGGCACCATGCAGAACCTCCCATGTCTGATGCCTCTGCTCAAACTTCACCTTGCCAGTGGCAATACCCAAACCACATTAGTTTGGTTCTGGATCTGCAAGATTTCAGTTGCTTTCATTCTCCTGCTGTTCAGGTCTAAGAAAGATTTAAACATAAAATTAACAAATTACCTGTGCATGTTTCAAGGCTTTGTCAATCGGTAATATTCTCGATGGACACGTATATCGTGACCCATAAACTTGGTAACCTGATTCATCCCTGAGTTTTTCAAGTTCATCATTTGGCACGGAGTGGCTACGTGCTTCCTTAATTTGGTAGATGTTAAACGCTCTGGATGCTCTCGTATCTCTTGTCTGGTGAAGTTGTTGACAAGTTACTTTAGTCTGAGAAGCAAGGTCATCCAGCTCCACCTCCTCTAAAGACCGTCCTAGATAGGTATGGTTTCCTTGCTCTATAGCTATCAACAATTTGCTAATTTTCGCTAGCTGTATAGTGTTCTCAGACAATCGGTAATATTCTCGATGGACACGTATATCGTGACCCATAAACTTGGCAACCTGATCCATCTCTGAGTTTTTCAAGTTCATCATTTGGCACAGAGTGGCTACGTGCTTCCTTAATTTGGAGATAGCTCTGGATGCTCTCGTATCTCTAGTCTGGTGAAGTTGTTGACAAGTTACTTTTATATTTCTGGGTGAGCTGGGGCTTTGCTACAATTTTTGTATGTTACCAGAAGTAATTTTGAAGCTTCTCCTTCTCTTCTTCTGTTGAAAAGGATTATTTGTGTGAGAAGACTCTGACACAGTTTCTTCCAAGCTGAAACACTTGTTGGACTTGTTGAACACAGTTCATTCACTGCATCTGTTTCCAGGACTTTAAGATGTTTCTGCATTTTCATGATGTCTTCTGTCAGGGGAATCATCTCATCTTTGTTCCACCTTGCTGTTTTCAGAGTGTGAAGTGCACGCCCTGATATATAAGTATTCCACTGTGTTTCCATCAACTCAATGAACAGTTTTGCTTCCCTCTCTTTGTTTTTCTGCCCATTCATTAAGCATTCACCAACCAATATTTGAGCAGCTCTTTTAAGTGAATATCCAATTTTACATGCCAAAGAGGGTGTCTTATACTTATTCTGCTCAGCCTCAAACCCACTAGCTTTTCTGGTTGCTTTCACAACAGTGTGGAATTTTCCTGGCACAAGGACATCTTGCAAACTGTATTCAGTTTTATCAACCTCCCTGGCAGCAATCAAAAATCGGCCAAGTTCTCGCATTTTCTGACTTATATAAATGTGCTGAAATTTGTTTTGCCCATGTTTTTCATAAAGAACATCTCCAAATTTACAATTTTACAAATTTTTTTTTATGCAAAAGCTTATTGCGTCCTGCTGCATGTTGTGCAGGATCTCCTTGCAGCCTTCAGAAGCTGAGGATGTCACTGGTAGTAGGCTGGATGCACATGACTGAATCTTTTTTCTTTTTTTTTATATTCTTTTCCTTCTTAACCCTGCATGAAACTTCATGCTTCCACAGGTCTGTTTTGACAAAAAATCCCCAACAGTGTGGACATGGTAGGTAGTCCTTTGGATAGGACTTGGATTGTGGTTGCCGCCAGGTGATTAGCTGGCCTTCACCCTTCTGCAGAACTTCCACATTATGTTCATAATTTCCTTTGTTTCGTATTTCTTCGAGCAAGGCTAACCGGTGCTTAGAGCCTTTCTGAAAACTTAGAGCCCGTGCAACCTCCACCTCTGCACTGTGCTTCCTTTCCAAATGCCGAGTTAATTTACTGTTGGGTTTCTTACAGTAAAGGCAGAATTGCTTTTTGTTCCAAACACAATTTCCCTCAACAGTTTTTGTACTACGTTTAACAGTAATCTTTGGATTTTTCTTCTGTGATGTGGATGTACCTTGGTCATGATCACTGGTACTGGTCAGGGTCAGGTCAGAACATGGCAGCGTTGACGATAATGAGGAATTGTCGGACTCATTTTCGTCTGGCTCGAATTCTGATTGTGATGACACATCCTCTACATCATGATATACAGTTTGGTCATCACTGTCCTCTTCATCGGTCTATAACAGAGTAATTAAAATTAGTAATTAACTCAAAGTCCTTTAAATTTAGAATTAAGCACTTAATGACTGAACCTATGGAAGTTACACACCCTTGTGATTGGTTGCACAGTGCCAACAGGCTTTGGCTTCTCCAAGATCTGAAAAAGAAACAAAAAAAAAAAACATCAATTACATATGCATTGTGTTTATCTACAAAGACTCAAACTGTTAATTAATAATGCATAATTAATTATGTATAATAACTGTAAATTAAGCAGTTTCTGTCTGTCTGTATAGAGCTCTCACAATCAGACATCATGATTATTATATGGGAAAATCTTCAGATTGCTGTACTATAAAAGTATAGTATACTCTGGTTCTGTAATTATAATACACACTGTGTGTGTCTGTGGGTTAATATAAATACAGGTCTGATTAACAATTTGATCAAATTTACAATAAATAAAATGGTTAGCACTTAATTTATTAAATAAATTACGCATTTTGTATATTAATTGTACAAATAAAATTGTATTTATTTATTTAAATGTAAGTAAATGAGGCCGCACTTTTACAATATTAATGGATTACGCACCAATACTA
Organism: Parotocinclus spilosoma; assembly: GCA_033117975.1. Taxonomy (NCBI): domain Eukaryota; kingdom Metazoa; phylum Chordata; class Actinopteri; order Siluriformes; family Loricariidae; genus Parotocinclus; species Parotocinclus spilosoma. Next base: position 11,113 of record JAVSBV010152214.1, read on the forward strand.
ACTGTTCTCTTTATCGTTATTTTTATTCACGGTAGTAAAAGTCTTTAACTCTAATATTGTTAGCGGGAGAAGCGGGTCGTGTCTCAAACCGTCCTTTACCTGATCCATACTAGCATAAACACAGTGCTCATATTGATGGGCTGTACCCTAACAAGTACATACTGTTTAGGAGAAAAAAATGCCATTTGGGACGTGTTCATTTTTCGCTAGTGGTTGCGCACATTTAATTAGCAAAAACGAACGTAAAATAAACTATTAATTCAGCAATAATTTCTTGGGGAACATGTAAACTTTAATGCAATTAAAATATTGCGAATTACTTTTTTGTTTCAATGGTGTAAGGTAGAAATACACAAAAACACAGATCTAATCAACAACACTATACACCTCCACTATACACTTCTATTTACTCAAATATGTAAATAGTAATTATAAAAAGTTTATATATATAAAACGACTTACAGAGTTAGCGCGTGACATGTTGAACGGACTGAACCGCACTGAACTGTTAACCAGAATTAACCTGGCCACGTGGTACTGCTACTTAACCTGGCCACTCACTGAGCACGTGCTCAATAAGGACTATAGAATTAACAGACAATAAATATATGTATTAATAATAAATATATAATAAATAATATATTGTATATAAATACATCATAAACAGTGTAATGTATTATAAGATATAATATAATATAAAGATATAATTCATGTTTCTTACCTTGTTATGTAGTTTTAAAGTGTTTTCATGCTCCTCTTCATTTTGAACAGTGAGAGTTTGACTGTAGTGCATTTCTTGTTTTTTGTGATGCTCACGTAGAACCTTCATCCGCCTTGTAAAGCGATCCATAATATTATTGATCAGTGATCCAAAATAATTAAAGTGCAGTCCAGGACTCTTCAACATTGTGCCCAATATTACAAAACAGGAGAACAGGCAGATGTGCATGTGTGTGTGTGTATATATATATATATAATGATTTGATCCCTTGCTGATTTTGTAAGTATGCCCACTAACAAAGATATGAACACACTATAATTAGGTTTACTTATGGTTTTGTAGCCCATTCCAGCTTTGTGCAGGTCGATGATCTTTTCCCTGACATCGTTAGAAAGCTCTTTGATCTTGCCCATGTTGGAGAGGTTACAGTCTGACTGATTAATCAAGTCTGTGGACAGGTGTCTTTTATACAGGTGATAATTTAAGACAGCTGTCTTTAATGCAGGTAACGAGTTGATTAGGAGTGTCTAACTGGTCTGTAGGAACCAGAACTCTTAATGTGTGGTAGGGGATCAAATACTTATTTCTCGCTGCAAAATGCAAATAAATTAATATATTTTATACAATGTCATTTTATGACTTTCCTTTTAGATATTCTATCTGTTACTGTTAAAATAAACCTACCCTTAAAATGATAGTCATTTCATATCTTTGTAAGTTTGCAAGCTTACAAAATCAGCAAGGGATCAAATCATTATTTCCTCCTCTGTATGTATGTATATATATATATATATATTCTGGTGGAAACAGGAGAGTTGAGGTGCACATTTAATTCTGCCATGATTTGGGCAGCCGTGGTTTTATGTTTTTTGGATACAATCCCGGTTAGCACCCTGACATCCCTTTCAGACAGCTTCCTCTTGGGTCCACAGTTAACCCTGCTGGATGTGGTTGGTCGTTCTTGGTGGTAAGCTAATATTACCCTGGATACCGTGGCCCTTCATACATCACAAACCTCCCACACTAAAATAACAGGTGTTTCAGTTTAATTGTATAACCCCTTGTATATACTATATAAAAAATACAGCCCTATGGCAGGACTATGCATTCACTCTGGTGGTCTTGACCAGGTTCACAGCAAACATGTTGGACCCACCTCAGGACTGAACAAATTGAATTTAGTCTTTTCTGACCAAAAATTTGCTCTCAATATTATCGGGGTTATTTTCACGTTCATTGGCAAAGTTTAATCTTATTTTGTGCTAAAGAGCAAAAAGTTTTTGTTTTTTTTCTTGGATGCCATCCATACAGGTTGACATGATGCAATGTCCTTTGCAGTGTCTGAGCTGTTACAGAAACTCTTGTTTCCATTGATATGTATACCTCTGTGTTGACTTAAAGTCCCTTAGCCGTTTTCAGAGCTAGATGTAGCACACTGTCAGTGGCTTCATTTTAAGAGGATGGTCACTGTGGCTCTGATCAGTGGTACTAAGGCTCATTTATACCTCCATATTACTGCTGTACCTGTGTTTGGACTGATGTTTAGTAACTGATCTTACATGTTTATGAATTCTTACAATTCACTTTTGGCAATTATTTCCATGTGGAGCCATGATGTGGACATGCAGATATAGATACAGTCTTCAGGTCAAGAACTCTCAGTTCTGGTGTTTACAGGTCATTTTATAACCATGTTCATGCAGGAAGGCTAAATGAAAATCACAGGTGTACTCAGTTTTGTCTCAGTGATTTTCTACTTTTCTATTGTATTTTTAAAATAGTTTGTCAAAAAATATGTTTTTGGTTAGTCATACAAATTAATTCTCTACTTATCATAGATATTATACAGTGGGTACGGCAGTCATTTTCTAAAATCAAATAAAAGTTAAAGTACACTCCGCATCCCATCTTGAGAGAAAAAAACAGACATGTAAATATGTTTGCATTGAAATATCACATGGTCATAAGTATTCAGACCCTTTGCTCAGTATTTAGTAAAAGCACCTTTTAAGCTAGTACAGTCATGAGTTTTCTTGAGAATGATACAACAAGTTTTTCACACCTTAGTTTGGGGATTCTCTGGCATGCTTCCTGTTCCATCAGGTTGGATTATGAACTTTGGTAGACAGCTATTTTTAGATCTCTCTAGAGATGCTCAATTGGGTTTAGTTCAGGGCTCTGGCTGGGCCAGTCAGGAATGGTCACAGAGTTGTTCTGAAGCCACTCCTTTGTTATTTGAGCTGTGTGCTGAGGGTCATTGTCTTGTTGGAAGGTGAACCTTCAGCCCAGTCTGAGGTCCAGATCATTCTGGAAGAGGTTTTCTTCCAGGATATGTCTGTACTTGGCCACGTTCATCTTTCCTTCAATTATAACCAGTCATCCTGTCCCTGCAGCTGATAAACACCCCCATAGGGCAGGTGATGAGCAGTGCCTGGTTTTCTCCACACATACCACTTAGGATTAACTCCAAAAAGTTAAATCTTTATCTTATCAGACCAGAGAATCTTATTTCTCATAGTCTGGGAGTCTTTCATGTGTTTTTAGCAAACTCTATGCAGGCTTTCAGCTCTGTCGGGCCACTCTGCCATAAAGCCCTGACTGGTGGAGCTGCAGTGATAGTGACTTTGTGGAACTTTCTCCCACACTGCATCTCTGGAGCTTAACCACAGTGGTCTTTGGGTTCTTCTTTACCTCTCTTACCAAGGATCTTCTCCCACGATTACTCAGTTTGGCTGGACGGCCAGGTCTGGGAAGAGTTCTGGTCATCCCAAACTTCTTCCATTTAAGGTTTATGGAGGCCACTGTGCTCTTAGGAACCTTAAGTGCTGCAGAAATGTTTTGTAACCTTGGCCAGATCTTTGCCCTGCTACAATTCTGTTTTTGAGCTCATCATGATTCTGATTTACATTAACATGCACTGTGAGCTGTGAGATCTTATATAGACAGGTTTGTGTCTTTATTAATCAAGTCCAATCAGTTCAATTAAACACAGCTGGACTCCAATGAAGGAGTAGAACCATAAGAATAAATGGACAGCTTGTGAGTTAAATATCAGAGTCACAGAAAGAGTCTGAATACCTATGACCATGTCATATTTGTTTTTCTTTTGTAATAAATTTGCTAATATTTCTACGTTTGTTTTTTTTCTGTCAAGATGGGATGCAGAGTGTACATTAATGAGAAATAAAATGAACTTTGATTTTAGCAAATGGCTGCAACAAAACAAAAATTGATGCATTTAAAGGGGTCTGAATACTTTCTGTACCCACTGTAAATAATGTAATTATAAATAATGCAATTATTGAGAGGCGAGTCCAGGGTTCAAATCCCACCTCTGCCAAGCTGCCACAGTTGGGCCCTTGAGCAAGGCCCTTAACCCACAACTGCTTG
>JAVSBV010152224.1:0-15223 GCA_033117975.1 Parotocinclus spilosoma
ACACACACACACACACACACACACACACACACACACACACACACACACACACATATATATATAAATATATATATATACATACACACACATACATACATACATAAAAACACACAAATGGGCTTTTGCTTAAACTCTCCTGCCTCCGCTTTATTTTACTGAATGTTAAGATGACCATCTGAAGTTATATTTTTATTTACTTTTATAAGCTCTTGTTTATTTCTTATTTCTTATTATATTTTTAAGAGTTAAAGCAAGTCGACAATGATTAGATGATTTTAAACAGCACTGACCTGCACTATAAAGTTCAAACAAATTTCAGGTTTTGCAGAAAAGGTAATATCACACCCTCTTTAAAACTGAGACACAACATTAAAATGTTAATTTTATAAGTTTATTGACTCATTAAAACATGTATATAAATATGTTGCAGATGTCATTTAGTTATTTTTTTTTTATTATAAAAGCATGCAATTTGACCAGATGTGTCCAAGCTTTAGCTCAAGACTGTATATTGGAACGAGCTACAAAATGCCTTCCAAGAAGATGACAGGCTTCTGATGAAAAGACCAGGAGCTGAGCCAAAAAAAAGATTAAATCAGTAGCAAGAGTTTGCTTTTGATTATCTCAGCAGGGTTTCACTTATTGCAGAATGAGGTGTACTCCATAAGTTTAGCAGCGCGGCAATTATGAGATTTATGGTCCCCTCAGAAAAAACAGGTAAGGTGAAGAAGGCTCAAGATTGTGGTTTCGTCTGTGGTGGTGTATGGGAGCATGTTTCAGTAATGGTGTTGGTTTTAGTTTCAGTCATCTAGGGAGAAGGTGAACACTTATTTTAGAACTGATTTTTGTTTTTTTGTTTTAAATAGGTTTGCTTAGAAACATGGCAACACATTCTCCAGCTCATTAGTTAGGAAGAGGGGTTTTATTTTCTATCACGTTCCTTCCCCTTGGAGCAAGATCTGCTGGATTAAACTAACACTTTAGCAATCACATCATTACTACACACAATAAGACAGTATCATGATTAAGACATTATACGAAATGTCATAACATGGTTAACAGGACTTGATGTTAACTGCCTGTGGCCGTATCTAACAGGTGTAAACCAGCAGTCTGTCAAAGCAACATGGACCAGACTGAGTCAGACTGGATAGAAGCAGTGCAAATGGGAAGAAAGATAAATGTGGAAAAAGGGAAGGTAAACAGTAAGCAAGAGGGATTTAGGCTTTTAAAAGATCTCTATTGAGATTTGATAGAGCTGTGCCTGTGTGTATGCACAGCCTCAGTAATACAAGTGTTCTCCAGCCGAGGATCCCAGTGAGAACTGCCTCCTGCCTGAAACTGTGCCCACAACCCAATAGTGAGATGGATGCCAAGCAATTAAATGGAAACCCGCTCATTCAACAGTCACGGTCTGGAACCATTTTAATAAGCTGGAAACTATTTCGAAATGGTTGATGGTTCAGATGCTCATGAGAAAACAAAGGCTTGCATTGTAAAAGAGAGAGTGCTTGTGTTTGCTTCATCGATCAGCTTGGCTACCAAGAAGCCAAAAGTGTGGGGAGATAAACCTAAAAGCCATTGAAAGTACTTTTGGTTTTCCATGCTATACTTTAGAAGGAAGAGGAAAATCAGAAAGTGTATTTAACTTACGGAGAATGCCATGTTGAAAGTCTCGGAAATCAAAACAATATGTAATTAGGCTAAGAAAATTAAACTAAGGCAAAACCTCATGAGATTTCTTTGTTAAGTGTCAGTTTACAAAAAGAACAGACATATTGAAAATGTTACATAATAAAGTTGTTAGGGAGTCCAAATCCAGGCCTACAACTGCAGCCATATTGAGAGAGGATGGCGGCTCATTCTTATCTTCTACTCTGGCCTTTCCAAATTTACCCTTCTCTAATCAGTATCACAAGAGCACTCTTACCTGAGAATTAAGAGGTTGTAAATTTTTTGTGAAAATACCCTGGATTCGAGAACAAGTACAATTCCTGAAAAAAAATACCAGGTTGCCTCTACCGAATTAAACAACAGATTTTTGTATGAGGAATGCATATGTGAATGACACAAACCCAAAACATAGCAGGTAACCAGAATCAGTCAAGCTGACCCTAGATTTTGGCCATTTTTGGCATGTCACAAGAAAAAATACTTTAATTTAAGTGTCAGTTAAGTACCTCAAACTATTCTTGAACAATCTCTGCAGAGTGTAAGGGTGAATTATCCTGAAATGAGCCGGAAAGAGGCCACTGCCATTAATGAACACCACTGTCTTAAAGGGATACACATGAAATGCAATTAATCAATAAATAACTGTAGAAAATCTATTTTGTCAGTAATCCGATCAAAGAGTTTACCTGCACTTGGGTAATCAGATAAATGGTAACCCTCCAGGTTTATATGACTCACAGAAGGATGTGATTAAATTCCAAATTAATAATTAAATGACAAAATTATTTCATTGTAAAAAATAAAAAAAAATATTTGTTTGTGTTTCTTGGCAGGAATAGAGTAGAATTTATTTAGATAAACAAATAAACACTTACATACAGTCACCGTGAGGTTCTCGCCAGCATTGCCTGGTCTTTAAGTTATATTCCACCAGAAATGTTAATGAATATCCATGCTTTCAATAGTCAATGTGTTGCTTGTCTTATAAGCTTGTGCACTGCTACTTAAATGATAAGCTGCTATGAATGATATATATGACCTTTATTCATTTGTGTAATTGGTGATTTAAGATCATTCGCACAATGCAGAGATTAAATCAGTTTCTAATTTTTTTTAATTATGCAGCATCACAGTCCGTCTGTTTCAAACTCTGTGTGAAGTACAGCATAAATATTAGTTTACAATTGTGTTCATAAGTTTACATACCCTGGAAGAATTTGTAATTTTTTGTCAGTTTTTCTGAGAATACAAAACCTGTACTTTTTATTCATTGGTTAGTGGTTGGATGAATACATTTATTGAACAATTGTGTTTGTATTCACAATGACAACACAAACTACCCAAATCACCCTGTTCAAAAGTTTACATACCCTAATTATTAATATCGTGTATTGCCTCCATTAACATCAATAACAGCTTGAAGTCTTTAGTGGTACTTGTGGAGGAGGCCCACAGATGGTAAAGCTGCCCATTCTTGTTGGCAAAATGCCTCCAGTTCCTGAAAATTCTTGGACCATCTTGCAAGAACTGTTTGAGATTTCCCCAAAGTGGCTCAATGATATTAAGGTCAGGAGACTGAAATGGCCACTCGAGAACCTTCACTTTTTTCTGCTGTAGCCAATGACAGGTCAACTTGACCTTGTGTTTTGGATCACTTATGCGCAGCTCCCGGGCTGATGAGTGCAAATTTTCCTCAAGAATTTTCTGTTAATATGCTGTATTCAGATTACCATCAGTTTTGACCAAGTTCCCTGTGCCTGTGTAGCTCACACATCCCCAAAACATCACCGACCCACCTCTATGTTTCACAGTAGGGATGGTGTAGTTTTCATTATAGGCCTTGTTGACTCCTCTCCAAATGTAGCGTTTTATGGTTGTTGCAAAAAAGTTACATTTTGGTCTCATCACTCCAAATAATTTAATTTCAGAAACGTTGAGGTTTGTCTATGTGCTGTCTGGTATATTGTAAGCGGGCTGCTTTGTGGCATTGCCGTAGTAATGGCTTTCTTGTGGCGACTCGACCATGGAACCTATTTTTCTTCAATTGCCTCCTTGTGCATCTTGAAACAGCCACACCACTTCCTTTCAGAGAGTCCTGTATGTCAGCTAATGTTATTTGTGGGTTTTTATTTGCATCCCAAACAATTTTCCCGGCAGTTGTTGCTAAATGTTTGTTGGTCTACCAAATATTTTCTTGGTTTCAACAGAATTCCTCATTTTAATTTTAATTAGAGTTGGAACACTGCTAATTGGAATTCTTAATTCCTTGGATATATTTTTATATCCCTTTCCTGTTTTATAAAGTTTAACTATCTTCTTCTGCAGATCCTTTGATAATTATTTTGCTTCCCCCATGGCTCGTAATCCAACATCGTCAGTGGCAACACTGGATGAAACATGCAGGGGTTTGTCAGGAGCCCATAAACTCTTCATACACACAAATTAATTACAAGCAAATAAATCACAGGCGAGAATGGTTACTTTTAGTAGCCATTTAAACCTGTGTGTGTCAATTTGTAGGTATGTTATAATGCCAAAACTTTCAGGGTATGTAAACTTTTGATCAGGGTGATTAAGTAGTTTCTGTTGTCATTATGATTTAAAAAGGGCAAACAATTGTTTGCTAATAAATGGTTAAATGGCTTCACCAAACCACTAAACATGAATAAAAGTACAATTTTTGTATTATCATTCATATTCTCTTAAAAACAACTAAAATATTACAAATGCTGCCAGGGTATGTAAACTTATAAGCACAAATTTAAGCCCACATGGGTGCTACCCACCAAGCCACCGTGATTACCTAGATTAAATCTATTAATTATATCAAACTTTTCATAAAAATTGTTTTATACCAATTGTTTTAAAACATGTTTTGTCATTGTTGTTGTTTTATCACACAACATACAATCTCACTATCAAATGCATATGAACATGCAGGTATGTTTATACAGGAAGCAGGGACTTTCGCATAAGAAATAATAGAAATAGGGCTCTGTCAATTCAACTTTTTCTTAATCCAAACCATATTCTGCTACTAATAACATTCAGATGATATAATTTGTCTGTAGTGTGTAATTGTTAAAAAGTATTTTCAAACAAAATCATTACACTAATGTTTGTCAGCCTGTGACTGGTCAAGTCATCTCTATTTATGTCCATTAACACACTGGAAAGATGAAGTAAGGAAATGAGGAAAAGTCAGAAGCAGATGAAAGGAGTAAGAGGTTTAACAGCCAATGCAGATGGATACCGCCAAAAAACACATGGTGGTTCAAAAACCACTTTAAACTTTCTCTAATGATTATGATGTGAACAACATCAGTCACTGGTTCAAAAACAAGCCTCAATACTAAAAAGAAGGGGTTTTGGTTAAAATTGGCCATGGGGTTGTATGGGTAACACTTACCACAGGAAAAAGTTGTTTTTTTTCTATTTCAGATGAATGACTTAAAGTGAAAATATGTACAGCCAAAATGAGGTAACCCAACCCCCCGAGCTGACTCTTAATTTAACTGATTTTTAAAATAAGCATAGACACTTCACCCTCCCTGTACAATCTGCAAACTCTCCCTTAACTCAAATACATGCGTTTAAATGATATTGTTGAATAGTTAATTTTGTTCATTGCCATTGTTTTTGTTTGAATCATTAATCACAGCACAAGATGCATCTAAGAATAAAACTAATTGTACAAATAGCCAATGATGCATTACCCTAAGAGTCAGGAGCTTCTAATTAGCAGCTTGTTCAAAATTGTTATGATCATGGTCTGCTGTCTATATGTTTGGCTAACATTTAAGAAATTTCTGAAAATACAAGCATCAACGTTTTAAGGATGTCAATCACTAATTCATACATTCATTCATTTTCATACCCATTTAATCCGACCAGGAACTAACTGGCAACGCAGACTGCCACAGACAGGACACTAACCCATCACCAGGGTACATGTACACAATAGTGCTGCACAATATTTTAAAAATGTACATGGAAACATTTATTTTCATGACAATATGAACAATACAAAAATTTTAATTAGACAAATGAAAAGCTCTACTAGGGGGGAATTAATCAGTCTAGAATTAATAGGGTCTTTTTTTTGGTACAGGAGTGCATCTGCATCCTTTTTAAACATTGTTTTGATTCCTTTCAATGTCAGGTTACAAGATACAAAGATATCATAGGATTGCATTTGTGCAATATAGATCCTCTTGTCTGGAAGTAAATGTGGTGCAAAGACTGAAAATAGGCGGATAACAAAAAAACTCTACACATTAATAAAATTGTAATTACCAAACACATTTTTGTCATCTAAAGACTTTTTGGTTATTTAATGAAAGGTGTCAAGTCAAGTCAAGTCAAGTTTATTTATATAGCACCTTTCATATGCAACGGTCATTCAAAGTGCTTACAAATGAGAAAATACAGAGATAAGACAAATAAAAATTTTTAAAAACAAAAATATTTAAAAGAATAACAATAAAAATGGAAGTAAAAAATAAAGTAAAAATGAATAAAATATGCAAAAATGATTCAAATAATATATTTAAAACAAATAAAGGAATTAGAATAAAAAATAAAGTTCATTCAAGTTAAGTTCATTAAAGGTACTAGCCAGCTATTGTGGGGATTCAATATATTCAGCAATACAAATTTCAACATTTTTTTAACTCTGATGTTTGATCCAGTTTATTAGGATGGTCCACACACAACAGTCTTTAAAGCATTTGCCTACAAAAGCTTTATGGATTTAAAGTAACTTTAGCTAATGTGTTCTTCGGCGGCTTCACATTCATCTTAACACTCATGTATAGACTGTTATATGTATAATGAGCTAACGTCTTTTGTATTCATCAGCCAAACATAGTTATTGCCATTTAGTAATTGATGATGAAGGAGGGATTTTAAAGGACTTTCTGTGTGTTTACCAGCATGTGCACTCTCTTTTCAGACAAGTGGCAGGAGAGATGAAAGGTTGGCTAATGCAGCACTGCCCCCGCTTTCTCAACACGAGCAGCTCTCCCAAGCTACCACTGCCTCCAAGGGGGAACAAAAACCACACAAGAAAGAGGGCCAGATACTCTAAATGTGCTTAGCAGGGTGCAACACAGCAGCAGAGATTTCAGAATGGGTTGGTGTGTATTATTATTGTTTTAACCTCTTTGGAAAGAACATTAAAAACATAGTTAGGAAATAAGGCTAACAACAAACACCCACACAATCTCACTTGCACTTCAAATTGCTAGCTTATCAAACTTCATTCAATTATTGTGCAAAGTAGTAAATTGTGAATAATAAGCTGCAAGTGTGCACTATAAGTAGGCAGTGTTAGATGTCTTTAGCAGCAGTCAAACCAGATGTATGCCTTGTACATTTTTACTGGGGAGGAGGAAACTCAAGCAATTATGGGGAGTCATGGCGAGACGTGTTTCTGTGGGGAAAATGGTTTTCAAGCAATCAGTTAACCTGATAACTACAGTAAGAAAAACTATGTAGATTCCAAATAATAATGGATGCCATCTAGCTTGTTATAAGTGCCATTCTTTATTTGTAGTTCTTTAAGCTGCAGTTGTGCTTTTTGGTCAAGCTTCTTCAGACTGTACAAGTGAAAGTAAAAGTCACACTAAATATTTGCCACTGCAGTTTTTTTTGTTTTTTTTTCATTTTAATACTGCATTGAAATGTCCTGTATTTTTAGTCATATTCTAAATAAAAAAGACTGAGAAATAACTATATAATGGTCATTATATAGTGACCACTACTAAAACAAATGGTATATCTAATCTGATAGTGGCCTAAAACGCTTGCACAGTGCTGTACATGGGCAGTAAACAGACCACACACAAGATGAGGGCACACAATTAAGCTCTTGGTGACATTTGGCCTGACTTTGTCTTCACCCCAGGAAACAGACATGGCCAACATGCTTGATGATTTGACACAGTAAATGAACAGAAAGACAGCAGTGTGTTTATGCTAAAGTTGCAGCAGTTCTTGCTCATCCATAATTCATTCTCTGGAAGAAACCATAGGCAAGACAGATCATGGACTGACTAGTTCAAATTAGTGAGTTTTGTGGAGCATTTCAGCCTGATCCATATTAAACAGTCACATACAATAGTATACACATAATACAGTAACATATTAAGCAAGTTCTCCAAAATGCATCGGAGTACAAAAATCCAGCCCACTCAAGTACAAAAATACAGCATATTCAAGCCCTTCACAATTAATTCAACATTTTTTTACAGTTTCTTTAAACATTATCTTCAGTAGTTTGCACTATCCTTTCCAAGTAATGAGAAGATCAAGTGCAGCAAGTGGGTGTTAAAATTTGTTTTGAGCCAAGTTACATATTATGCAAGACACAGCAATTAGATTTGGCTGACCTGAGACACATTTGACTATTATATGTTAATACCTAAAACCTTACTCAGGCACAAGGTTTTAGGATTGGAACAAGGTTTCCAAATTTCAATTATACCACTCACTGTGGATTGTTTAATATCTAGGGAGAACGAAATTGGGGCTTTTCATTAGAGACAACTGTTTTAATACTTGGGCATGTTTACAGGACAAACCTATGGCAAATGCAACAAAACACATTAAAAAAACACAAAACTAAATAATTTAATTTGACCTTAATTCATTAATTAAGGTAATCAAGGTAAAATGGTCAACTAATCTGATGTTGATTTGAGGTCATATTGTCCAGGACTAGGTGACAACTTATGACAGTACAATGCTCTTTAGAACAACACATTCTTTTATAAATGTTCACAAATGCAGACTGCATGGCTAGGTGCTTGATTTGATTCACCCTTGGCAATGTGACTAAATGAAACACATTTAATCCATATAGAGTACATTTTAAAATTCATTTTTCTCTGTGTGCTTGGTTCCAACAATGACAAGTGGCTTACAGATATCTACAAATGGAAAATATTTTATTCATTTTAACAAAAGTTATGTAAAGTTAGTCATGAACAAGAAACATTCAGTGCTATTACAAAACAAAATAGTGCAACAAAATACAATAAATACATTAGCTACATAACTCAAATACACCAGAGTATTATTATGCTATGGCTTGTAACACTGTGGTTTCACAGTACTCTCAGGGTATTGGACACCACTTGCTGGAGGAGTTTATGATTCTAACTGTTTGATGTTAAAAAGGATCCTTAAGCCTGCTGACCTATTTTTTTAGTGCTTCTGTGCTGTCTGCCAAACAGATATGTGAACTGGGTGGAATCTCTAAAGATCCATTGCACTTTTGTGATACAGTGGTCGCAATACATATCTTAATATACAATCAAAACCTGACAAAAATCCTAAGAATCCTGAATGTATCCAGTTCAAAAACAAGGGTTAATCTGGTCGAAATGGGTTAGTCATGGCTGCGATACAAAAGTTTTGAGTGGTAAGTACTCAAGCACTTTTAGCCTCTTTAACATCAAAAGGCATTAACAGGTAAATCTGTCTAATTAAGTTTGAACTGACCAGGCAATGCTATTGGTTACGTGTACACTGAAGAATTTGATCTTATTTAGACTTACCTCTGCATTTACAATAACAGGAATGAAATCAAAGCTTCTTCAAAAAGAAAAATCCCATTAAGAAATATCCCCTAAAGTTACTTTAGCATTAATGAAAAATAATATATTACTTTTTTAAAATAAAAATAGTCTATAATGTCAACATCATTATGTCATCTCCTATCAGGCTTGGCTTGATGGCATATGGAATGTTTCCAGACAGTTGTTCCAGGCGGCTAGGGAACTGGCCTAGAGTGGTTCTGTTGTCCACATCTAAAGAACAAACACAACTTACAGTATTTCCATGGGAATGCAGAATTAATGGGAAATATCCCCTGATGATTCCTATAAAAGGCAGAGGTCAGCCAAGGAACAACTCATTATTATTAGAGCCAAGGCATAATCATGGCATGTGTCTACTGGCACCTGTCTTACTTAGACAATGTGTTGACAAACATGAATCCCCAGGCATTAGAAAAAGTAAACGACATGGAGAGAGAAAGGTGTGGGGTATGACAAAGAGACCCCGCCATTAAAAAAAAAAAAAGCCATTTATCGGCTCATTTCAGCACAATGGAATTCTGGGAGTTCCTCTTCTTCTCCTAATCACTGCATATGTAAGTATGTGTGAGAAATGCTTTGCCTTCTTTAACGGTTATCCTTTTTAAATTCGTATGACACAAAAAAGACCATGTGCACACACAGGAACACATAATTGGATGCTATGAGAACCAGTGCACTCAAAAATCTATGCTATTATTTACAATTCAAACAGAAGCAAGTATGGTGAGATTTTATACAAAGTAAATACAAATGTTTACATATAAACAAGCTGCTATTATAAACATATTACAGAAGGATAACAACATGTTTGTTCATAAGTTCATAATTTCATAAAGTGTATGCCAATACCATTAAATTATCCACATTTCAACACGGCTGCTTCTGTTTAGCTCTAAAACATGCATAGACGTATACTTACACACAAGGCTTTTCTACAGTAGGTTATTTTTTTATATTTTGTCTACTTTGAAGCCACAGAAAACACTCAAAAATGTCTTCTTACTTGCTTTTGAAAGAAAACAAGTAAATAAAAGCAGTGCACTTTAGCCCTCAGTAGCACTTTAGCGGCAAGCAATATTACATAACTTGCTGCCTGTTGAAGCGTTACAACTGATGTTTCTGCTGTGTTGTGGTACGGCGGTATTTGAAAAATACATATAGTACAAAACGTTAAAGACAGCATAAACTAGTATTCGAACACTACTATAAACAAGTATATATTTGCATATACTAAAGTTCTAAGTTATAATTCTCCCCACTGCATTGCCCATCAATACAATATAAATAAAGTAAAAAAAAAAAAAAAGAATCTATGCACACTATAGACTACAATGTGAGGAATTATTTTGGCAAATTTTAGTCATTTTACTGATTTGTCCTTTTACTGACTAAAGTGGCACATGTAGCAATTTCAATTAATCTCAATTGTGTCAAGTGTGCACATCTCAAATATGGCCAACAATTATAGATCTGTGCCGGTTAACAATCACAGTACGTTCTGTGAAATGGGATGTATAGCAAAATAGATGTTGCGCGAATATTACAATAGTTAACAATTTTAGGCTACTGTAAAGCAAATGTAAAGGAAATTAGGGTATGTAAAGACATCACAAATAGCACGTGAAAATAAAACTGTTATACAAACATAAAACTTTTGTTATTTATGGAAATTGACAATAATTTTAGAAAATACACTAATTTACTTTATGGCCCTGTCTATGGAAAAGGGCAACACCTAAGAGGATGGTTTGATACCTGATACTTCTGTTACACTGAAGTCAAAAATGCTTTAATAGACAGTATTACAAACAACACGGAAGATCAGCCATATAAAACAGAGACTCAACAAGTGAATGCTCATCATACTGTAGTTATAGGTTAGAGAGAATTTACATGTAGTGTGTGTGTGTGTGTGTGTGTATGTAACTCAAATAACTTGCACTAAACAGTCTCTAAACAAATCAACAGAGTTAGAACTGCCTCTAGTTTAAATGTGAGCTAATAAGCATGCAAGCAGTAAGGTAGGGAACTACTTTAACTCCCACCTATGCTCATTTGTCCACTGCGCTGATTGGCTGTTGAGGTCACCCGCTCTTTTCTGAACAACAAATTCACTCAACTGTAAGGAGGAGGGCAGAAGGAGCAAAACAAACTGTACTAGTCTGCAACAAAACAATAATAATAAACTGCCATATAGGGAGGCATAATAATACATATGAATATAAGCATAGTGATGTGTTATAATTATTAAGTAAAACATGGTAACTACAGCTCAGTAGAGCACAATACTGTAACATCATACATCAGGCAGCACTGTACAATGTCTTTGCTATTATGTCCAGAGCTAAAAGACAGATTTGTATTACCTATTATATTTTATTTAATACATTTTAAGACAACGGCTATTAAAGTGAACTGCAGTTGATCAGTTGTTAAACAGCATATACATGTCATTTATCAATTACAAAACACAACTGATTTCGAGTCGATGCTGAATTGTGCAACATTTAAGAAAGCACCTTTTGTTAACAGAAAACATGTTTGTGCCGTTTTGTGCAGTATTTTGTATTTTTGGCAGTAATTGGTTGAAATTCATATAGTTTTGATTTCATCATGGGTATGATTTTTCCTCTCAGTACAGCATATGCATGCAGAAATACATTTGTAAATAAGCACATTGTTTGATGAAATGTACACTGAATAAATTAAATGTCAATCATAGTTTTTGTTTTGTTGTAGTGCAACAAAGGGGCCAAAACGTCTGCTGATTTTTTTTCCTCTTCAAGTTCAAAGTCCATTCAGTAACACCGCCATTAAAGTATTTATTATTTAAACTGGAGACACAGCAGCTGCATTCTACACCACAAGGAGAGAGAAGCGTACAAGCGAGGCAGCGTGTAATCAAATTGGCAGTGCTACACCACACACACACACCAGTAGAGCACACGGTGAGAGCGAGAGAGAGACTGAGAGATTGACTCCAAGAATAAAAACACTCAAGGGCCCGGAAATCATAGTATTTCCCCAAATTTTTATGGCTGAGTGTAGAGAGTGGAAGGTGGATCACTACTTTGTTGCATAGTTAGCCAGCAGGCAACATGTGCAGCTCTGCATCACACACACGCTTTTGTACTGTACATCTGGATAGTAGTGGGAAAATGTCAAAACCTATTACTTTTTTGTGCAGTATTACAAAACAATTGAAAAAGAACATATCTGTCAAATTATTTATGTGGGTTTGTGTGTTGTTCAGATTTTGGTTGTTGTAACGTCAGTTTCAATTGCTGTTTATGTCAGGTGCAAGGTTACATCACCACCACATTCCGGGCCAAATTAGAGCCACCAATTAAGCTACTACATCTTTGGGACACAAAAGGAAACCAAAGTACCCAGAGTATATCCACACAGACTCAGGGAGTCTGGAGATCTCCGGAGCTGTGAGGCGACCACGCGAACCACTTCTGCCAATGTGCTGCCAGATATGCTCAAAGAAATATCCAACCACACATATTTCAATTTATACATCGTAGAGTTGCAATTACACAACACATATCAGATTCACAGGGTTTGGATCTTTCCTGCACTCTCATTGACAACATGACAGCTTACAAAAGTGATCAAGCAGAGAAAAATGCTTGGGACAACATACTTCTTCCACACTAACGCAGTGCAGTTACAAAATAATTTAACTAGAGTAAGCTTGTACTAAAGTGTTACTTAAACTACTTTAAAAAGCTGCACACATTTTGGATTTTATTTTTTTTACTTATTTATATTTAGGGAGGGAGGTTGTATTTTAATTGTTTACTGACAAATACATTTTCAATCTGTGCTAAAGATTATTCCGACTGCAATTATAGTCCTTTCTCATTATGGTGAGGGCTGTATTCATTTTTCGAAGAATGCCAAGACTGGCCTGGATAGAGCAGGATAAACACAAAATAACTCTTTTTATATAGCTATGATTCTTAACCAAAATGTCAAACAGGAATTTTGAATTCTTACGCTTGTGCAAGCTATCAGACATACTTGTAAGTCAGTTCAGTGTGACTTTCAATACAAAGAATTTCCAAAAATCCAGTGCAAACGTAAAGCCACCCACATGACTGCCAAAAAAGCACTGCTTTAAGAACAAGCACATTCATACAACCCCTGCCCAAACAAACACACATGCAGATAATGAAACATAAACACATATACCACCATTCACTTGACAAAAGACTCAGCAGCTTTGGTGTGTCTGTGCATGCCTGTTTTAACTTATACAAACACGTTCAGCTTCTATCCCTTATAGCACTCCTACATCAGTATCATCCTCATTCATCCTCTAATTCTCCTTTCACACACACACTCTCACACTCTCTCACTCTCACACAACCCCGTACAATTGAAATCTACAAAAGCATCTTAACATGTCGATCCTCGAAGCAGATGGGCTACAGCAGCAGAAGACCACTCTGAATGCCACTCCTGTCATTTAACAGCAGGCAAATCTCAAGCTCTTCTGAGATTTTGTTAATAACAATAATTAGACAATACTTTGCATGCTTCCAAAAAGTGTTTGTAAAAGGTTTTGAATTGTTTGTTGTTTATTCAACGGTTCAGAAGTGGCCATTAACTACAGGAGAAAGGTTATATCATACTATTTGGACACATTCATACTGAGCCAGTTTAACCTTTTAACCTAACATGTCTTTGCAGTGTGGAACGTACCCTTTCGAGCAAAATCTGTCTTTTCAAAAGCAAACCACCTCCATGTGAGCCACATTTAGCAATTCATCTAACGATGCAGACTGTGAGGATGGTGAACTTCCTGTACTGCCAAGTTGTCACTGATCTGCACCTGAGCAAGGCCCTTAGTCCTTAGTTACTTAGAACCTTATAGGTTTTATCAGCTTTTGGATATGGGAATCTGCTAAATGTTGTAATGTATAGTGCTAACAAAAATTAACAAAAATCCCACAACAACTGCTGGACAATCTGATCCTGTCCATACACCATCACTGTCTTTTTTCAGTCTACTGACCAGTCAATGTGTGGTGCACTCATCCAGTTTAACATGCTTCTGTTTACCCCTATGTATAGGTCACTTGCTAATCTCGTTAATTAGGTTTGCATCTCATTTGTGTAAGCAAACAACTTTCCTTGACTTTTCATTTGCTTTTCCAATAATCTTGTTTACTGAAATAATATCAAACGCTTCTGTTTGAATGAATGCTTCATATTCATTTTGAAATATCCCCCATTTTTGTGAGCGGTATAATTCTCACTGCCAGATTAACGGCATTTTAATTCTGCATGCATGTTGGCATCAGCTTATACAAAACAATCAAATTAATTCTGCCATAATTCATCATAAAACATGCTAATTAAAGGGCTAAGACAATAAATTGTCGTTATATAATAATACAATTGGTAGTTCTGACCGTTTGTAAGTTATTGACGTTCAGTAACCAAAGGGTCATCCATATATCAGAACAAGGGTGTTTTGCTTTTAGAATCATTTGGAGCGACATCACAGATTTAAAGTTAAAAGCACCCATTTGTAAAAAAATAAGTAAATATTTGAGAATCCTTAATTGAATCCTTAGTACATTGATTAATATATTTCTAATGGAGATGATTCTTTTAACCCTTTTGGAATTTTTTAAACAAACTTTGAATAAACAACAACAAAATTTGAAACAACAACCTTGAATAAAAGTGATGAGACATTAGTCTATTAGATTTTTTTTATAAAAACTGTACTCTGGAGCACTGGAGAAAAGATTTTGTTGCCTGATAAGACCAAGTTTACCCTATTCCTTCTTCAGGGTAGGAGAAAAAAAAAGGGCATAAAGTGACCCAATATCCAAAGCGCCCACTGTACAACCTCTGGAGGTTATGATCTGGGGTTGCTGGTGAGGTCTTGGGTCAGCAATGTTGTGTGGCATTCCCTGATATAT
>JAVSBV010152233.1:0-15219 GCA_033117975.1 Parotocinclus spilosoma
AGAGGAGAATGTGTCTGAGTCAGAGGATGATGTTGACTAGGACCCTGATTATGAAGCATCCTCCTATGATAAGAATGAAACCCTCAGTGTTGAACCTCCTTTTGTCTGTCAACCAGCAGCAAAAACGCTTCCTTACAAAAGTGGAAAGTTATTAAGGTCCATCTCTCCACTTGAATAACATGGTAGAGTTAGTGCTGCTAATGTCATCAAAATAGTTCCAGGCCCTACACGATATGCTGTCCCCATGTCTAAGATATAAAATTAGCATTTGAGTTTTTCAGTACACTATTGATTGAAAAGTATATACATGAGATGCCAAATTTAGAAGGGAGGCGTGTGTATGGGGACAGTTGAAAAGACATTGATGTGTCCCACTTGCAAGCCTGCATTGGGTTGCTCATTTTGGCAGGAGTATACAAGTCAAAAGGTAAAGAAACTGCAAGCCTTTGGGCTGCTGAAACCAGAAGGGCAATATTTCCAGCCACCATGTCTCTAAACACATTCCATGTTTTCTCTCGTGTCATACGCTTTGATGACAGAGAAACAAGGCAGGGCAGATGAGAGTGTGACAAACTTGCAGCAATATGGGATACATGGGAAAAGTTGATTCAGCGATTACCCTTTCTTTACAATCCAGGCCTCCACGTGACTGTGGATGAGTGTCTGGTGGCGTGGACACTGTCCCTTCAGACAATTCATACAGAACAAACCAGCCAAATATGGTATCAAAATATGGGCAGCGTGTTATGCACAGTCCAGCAATGCCTGGATTGGACTATAATCCACTTAGAAATGATATAAAGCAAGTAAAGAAGATCTCTATTTCCAATTTTAGGTCAACCATTAATATTGTATGGTGATCTGCATATTTCTCCTCATTTGTGTAACAGGTATTCTGGAGGTATGGGGTGGGGTTTTGTGGTCTGTGTGTGTGTGTGTGTGTGTGTGTGTTAGGGGGTGTTTGTTTGTTGATTATTTAAGTTGTCAACAAACAAACAAAATATGTGATATGAACTTGGGTAACAATTTTAATGTCAATAATTCTCTCAAGGTTGAAATTGCTGGGGTCAAATTGACCCCAAGCATAAAATATGTAAATTTGCAGATAACAGGAGGGTTAAGGCATTTAGCAGACGCCCTTATCCAGAGCGACTTACAATTAATACAGTTTTACAATCTAAGCAATTAGGGGTTAAGGGCCTTGTTTAGGGACCCAACTGTGGCAGAGGTGGGATTTGAATCCTGGCCTCCTGGTCCATAGTCCAGTACCTTAAGCACTAGGCCAGCACAGTGGTAGATTTGTCACTTCGGGGTCACAACGCGTCGCTCTGTTTGGGATGCACCCTGACGCGGCTTATTCTCGTGCTTACCGCACGCTCAAGCTCACAATTCCCCCTGCATCTTTGGGTCTTTAACCCCAATCATAATAGAATGACGTGGCCTGACATGGACCCAGCAGGTTCCCATGACGTTTGAGGCAGTTTACGCCCAAGGCGCTGCCATCGGATGGCACTAAGGCCCTCTTACTGTTCTTTTACATTGGGGCCTTAATGAGGCTTTTGAAGACGAGCTCCCCTTTCGTGACCCTCCGAACTCCCTCTCCGCCTTCTACTGATTGGCGGCGTCCCTCAACCACCGTCTTCTCTTGTGTGGCCGTGACCCTCCTTGGGCTTCCTCAGGCTTCACTTCTGCGTGGTCGCCTTCACTTCAGTCTATACAGTTAGGCGGCACGGGCCCCGTTAGGCCTCCCGCTAGAAAACCCAGGCCGGTAAACCAAAGGCGTGTCCCCGGCCCACAGCTCCGGTGTCAGACTCAACAAACTGGCCCCCTGACCTTAAGCCTGGACTTACCCTGTGTCCCACCTCAGTACCATGATCTGGTTGAGGTGTTTAATCGCTCCAAGGCCCAGATCCTGCCTCCTCACCATTTTTTTGACTGCTCTATCAACCTCCTACCCAGCACCACTCCCCCCAGAGGGTGTCTTTTCTCCCTCTCTGACCCGGAGCGGAGGGCTATGGCGGTCTACATCAAGGATTTCCAACAAGGCTTCATACTCCCTTAATCCTCTATGGCTTCTTTTTTGTTGCCAAGAAAGATAGTAGGTTATGGTTATCAGTCTAACAACAATAACAAAGTTCTAATTCTAATTATCAACACGCAATATCATTAGGACACTGACATCTTATTAGCCAACCTGGCACACTGACAGCATACTATGAATGATGAATGTAAATGTGATGAATGATGTCATCTCCAGGCCAGGTGCGCTAGTAGGTAAAGATTACACACTGAAACACCATAGATTTTAAAATTTCATTTACATCATTATACACCCTTATTCTGAGCGACTTACAACTGACACAATCCAAACAGTTGTGGGTTAAGAGTCTTGCTTAGGGCCCGACAGCCTGACAGAGGTGGGATTTGAACCCTGGACCTTCAGGTCTAGAGTCCAGTACTCTACCCGCTAGGCTAACCTCAATAAATACTCTACCAGACATAGTAAATTGTGTTCATGTTCTCTGAAGAGGTGTTTTCGACTACTTTATCAGTAAAAATAAATAAATACATTTATATATAAATATTTATTTATTCATTTATTTTACATTTAAATACACAGATTATTAATCTCTTTACCAAATGAGCCCCTGCCAAGAAGTAGCAGACACACACAAAAAAAAAAATCAAGACACCACACTACCACAACCAAGAAAATCAATTGCCACATACTTTAACAATTATCGATAATCCACTCAAGCTAATACATTTCTCCAGTTTTAAGAAGATGTAAGAGCATTTTCCATACTGCCCTTGTCTAGTTTTTTTTTCTGTTGTAAAATAAATGCAAATATACTGCAACCCTTGACTTTCATATAATTGCAGACAGTATGAGCCCAAAATAATTAATGTTTTGTCTGATTGTTAATAAACAAATTCATGCATTCCCATCAGGACAGGGCAATTTATGGCTAGTAATAATTGGGTAAAAACTTTATTATGTGATGTCGACACATGAGTTGGTACAAAAGTGAGTTAAAAAAAATAGTATAGCAAGCAAAATATCTTTCAGTGATCCTGTTGCATGACAACCACAGACCCAGTTGCCATCCTAAGAAGCACTGAAATTTGGGAGCACATCTCTCGTGGCAACAGTGTTCCAGTGCATACAAACTGAGCAGAAAGAGGTACAAACTGGGCAAGGTGCCAGTGTATGGCAGGGTTTTGTAAGCCCCCCATTCAATTATGGATTAGAACCCAGACCATAAGGAGCTGTCATCTTTAGCAATTTGCCTCTTACCACTGAGCCACCAAAGCTGCTATTCACATATACTGTAGAATACATTTAACATATGTGGGAGGGACAAATCACCTTAGTACATGAGAATTCTGGTACTGATTTGGCTGCAGTCAGATGATAATTTGAAATAGCCCCAAGGAAGTGAACTCTAAAAGCAGTCCATTCACCAAGAGTCATGTGCATAACCTCTTTCAGATCTTCTGACTTGCTAAGTAGCAATGTTTGGCCATTTATATGATTTTCCTTTACAATCTCAGAGCACTTGTCAGGGAGCCTAAGTCTGGATAGCTGTAGAGATGGACAAAAACATAAATAATTTGTCAGTTATTGTTGTATATCGACTCTAAATCTGTATAACGCATTCGACATTGAATTACTGACCTCATTGCAAACATCTTCTACAGTCATGTTGATCACAGTATTTGGTGACAATCTGTTGAATGTAGTTTTCTTTGTTCCTCTCACTGTATTACCTTGTCTGATCCTGGCCATTTCATTCTTGATAAAATAGTGCAAGTTAACTGTATATTTATACAATTCATCGACCTCTCTAACTGTGAAATTGTAGTCAATCTTGAGGAATCTCTCAAACAACTCAGGATCACCATCTCTCTCGAGGAAATTTTCCAACTTATTTCTGATCAAATGGAGCTCCATCCTGTGCTCAGTGTACACATCCCACAGAGTCTTCATTTTATAATCATCAACCCCTCTGGAATTACTTATCAGAGTCTGTTGAGTGTCTTCTGCACACTGAAGTATCCAGCTTAGTCGACAAGGCCAGCACTCCACCAGCACAATCCATGCAGCGACTCTTTCAAGGTGAATAACAGGTTTAGCCAGAGCATTCATGACCAGAATGTACAGCCTGATTGAGTATATCACCCTCTTCATGTATACAGCATTTTCTGAGATGTATTTAAGAAGCATACTCTGTTGATTTAATATGACATGAAACACACTCTGGATTAACTTTTCCACTTCGTTTTCATTCATTTCGTTCTCCCAGTGATTACCTTGGTTGTCAGCAGGTGTTTTAAATGCAATGCTTTTAAAGATCTTGCTTTTTGACACATCAGATAGTGAAGGTATAGTGAAGGGTAGCATGATTGTGTGATTCAAGAACTCATATGCACTGTCCTTATCATTATTGCAGCCATTTGCCTCATCTATTTTTTGGGCAATCACCTCTGGGTCAATTGCAACTAGAGAAATAAAGGGACTTTCTTTATCTGACAGAAGTATATTAATGGCATCCAACACACCGATGATCTTTCCTTGTGTGCAACGGTCCAAATTGGTAATCTCCAACACCACTCGTATCTTCTGTTTCTCAAAAACTTCCAAGAAGTGAATGAAACAGGAGAGTAGCCTCATCTCCTTCCTAACCTCATACATTAAGCCCAGCTGCTCGCTGATCTTGTCATTGTCCAAGGCTCTTCTTATGTTAGCACCCTCAGTGACGATGAGGCACTTCATCAACATGAAAATAGGTTTTATCTTGAATAAAACACCAGCAACAGGTATACCAAACATTGCAATGGCAAAACCCTCCTTAGCTCCCATCTCTCCCTCTTCATCATGCTTTCGACCAGAAAATCCAAAAACGATGACTGGAACTACAATAAAAGCAGTAACCAAGAATAGCATCATGCAAAACACCCACAGTGGGAGGCAACACAGTTTTTTAGGTCTCCAGTCCTTTGAGCAGATTTCTATCTTGTTTTCCTTTGCGTCTTCTTCTGGGTCATACTGAGCTACTCTGAAGAGGCTGAGCTGGAGCTTACCAAATTTCTCCTGAATAGTCTGGACAAGTTGCATCACCAAGCCAGCCCAGAGCATGTCACTGCCTGCAAAATGCCAGGCACTGAACCTCACAAATATATAGCGGGTGCAGTCTCTGTTTTTATGTCTAGGTGTCCACACCGGTCGATAGAAAATAAGATGAAAGAGTAGTGAAAGTAGGTTTCTAATAGAGGTATTTTGCTTTTTTTGCTTGGACTCCTCATTCATTTGACCTGTGGGAAAAAAATGTAATTACTGAGTGATGATCAGATTGTATTCAAGTCAGCTAGAGTGAAGCCATACTAAATCCAGAGACACAGGATGATGTGTGTTGTAATGGGTACTGATGTGAAATAGTACTTGCAAATCAAATCCAGTGTTCTGTAACCGCTTTATCCTTGTCAATGTGAGTGTGTTTCCATAGCACAAATAGGAATGCACTCTAGACAGGGCTTTTTCCTGCTGCAAGTCAAATTGCAAGTTTACTCTCACAGTAATTCATACTCACCCCTAGGTTCAACTTTCACTAGCCAATTCTACTGCTATATTTTTGGCAGGACTGAATCTATAACCTGGATGATTTGTTGTTGCACCACTACAATCTACTGCATTGGCATGTATTCAATTCAATTCATGAATTTAAAATTAATATATAACTTATGGGATCAGAGAATATGAAACAAAATGTTAAATAGGTAAGGCCGTTGTGCAGACACTAGCATTGATACTCTACAGCTCCATAGATGCCTGGTTAGTTTAACATCTGGTTAAATTATTTTTTCACTGGGTATCTCTGGATTGTTTTCCAATTTCCTCCCACAATCTAAAGATTTACATTAGGTCAATTGGTGTGATAAATTACATCTAAATTGGTGTCCCAGTATCTGAAGCTAAACAGACTGTGCCACCACTAGATTATGACCCCATAACTATTGCTTACATCAAAGAGCATCACCTTAAACATGATTCAAAATACAAAATCAGTATATTAAATGATAAATAAATAATGTTGAATTTAATTCAAGAAACATGTTGGTTGCAATGTAGAAGCTGAAAATTTCTTACCAGGTACCAAAATCTAACTGCAACCCTTTTAATTATAAAGGGCAGGAGGACACAATCACTTGACCAAGGAAATGTGAGAATCCCACACTTAATAAAATGACTGAAATGTAGTATTAAAATGTTGCATCATAGGGAAGTCAGACACCCAAGGACAAACATTACACGATACTCTTGCTTTGAGAGCTGTTTCCTGAAATGACAGCCACCCACTAGATGGTGTACAAGCTGTCAAAATTACTGCACCTCTATGGAAGTCACAAATAGTTTCTATATAGTAAAATCACTGCAACCACCCAACATGAGAGAGGGTAGCCCACTTACCAGCCACAATATTCATTGGCAACAATACCCCAGTTATAGGAGACATCTAAAACCAGGGAATCCACAAATTCATAGATTCAAGTTCTTAGAAATATTGTACTTTGCTCAAATCAGTCATAAATAAACAAGGAAAACAAACTAAAAGATGACAACAGCACTGTAGCCACATCCAAGGTAACTTTAGATTCACGGCTACAACTTCTTATAACTAGTGCACTTTGCTCACATCAGTCATACAAATAGCAAACAAAAGAAAATACCAACACATTCCCACATTTGATGATTTTAAAGAAGGGAACCAGCATAACCAGTGACAATAATGTCAAAAATGCAAATACAATAAAAAATGAAAAACAGTAAGAAAGTACCAAGAACAGTGGCTACAATTGTCCCAGCCTCCACCTAATGGCCGGCTTCCTGCAACTATCTTCGAAGCTGCCGGTCTTCTCAGATAGCCTCTTCCACCATCAGCCTTGGGCCAAACTGTGAAATACCTTAATTATTTGCTGGGTCATCCAGTTAAATGTCTAATAAAAGTAATCAGTGGCTAATATGCATACTTTATTTCTGAATAAATATTTAGATTTTGGTCACCCTCTATAATGCAGTAAAATATTATTAGTGCACTTTTTATTCGGAGGCACCAAATAAAAGGAGCTTTGAAAATGCCTTTTTTGTGTTAGCTATTAAAGTTCATAGTATATTTAAAGTGCATCACTGATTTTGAACCATCTAAAAAAACACACCAGATACCACTTCATGTTAAATTCAATACATTTGAATTTGAATTAATTTATTAAATGCTTTATCTGCTTAATAATGTTGGTAGCTGTGGGAAAATCAGTTCCCAGCTGGGGAGAGACAGGGCACAAAACCCTAGACAGGGCACCAATACAATGTACACTCACACATGCTAAGGACACATAACACATTCAACCTAACACAACAACTATTAGACTGTGGAAGGAAACTGGAGTTCCTGGAGTAAACTTACATGGACACTGGGAGGACATGTATCCTCCACACAGGACCTAGAATGTTTTTGCTGCGAATTATAATTAAATAGTAAAATCAAACTGCAGTGAGAGGTTAATACCTATAAAATAATAAAAAACAAATGTATATATATATATATATAAAGACATGCCACTTTTATACAATATAAAGTAGTCAGTCTACATCGTCAATTTACAGTGTAAATTTGCTGTGCCCTCAAAATAACTCACACAGCCATCAACGTATAAACCACTGGAAATTAAACCTGTAAGTGAAGATGGCCAACTTGTGCACAATTAGCCATTTTCCCTGGTATCATGTGACTCGTTAATGTTACAAGGTCTCGGGTGTGAAGGGGGAGCAGGTGTGTTAGTGTTATTCCTCTCACACTCTCATACTTGTCATTGGAAGTCCGATATGGCATCTCATGTCAAATGGAATGGAAAAAAAATAATTGCTGCTCTACATAAAAATAGCAGAGGCTATAGGAACAATGCCAACATCCTAAAAGCAAGCTGCAGCACTGTGGTCGATACCATACATGGTTTAACAGGACAAATTCTACTCAGAACAGGCCTCAACATGGATGGCCAAAGAAGTTTAGTGTATGTGCTCAGCATCATATCCAGAGGTTGGCTTATGAAAATAGGTATATGACTGCTACCTGGATTGCTGCAGAGGTTAAAGGGGTGGGGGTTCAGTCTGTCAGTACTTAGACCATACATCTCACACTGTATTGATTACTGGAACCATGTCCTGAGGTCTGAAGAGTCAAGGATAAAAATATTTGGTTTAGATGGTGCCAAGCATGTGTGGCGGCAATCAGATAAGGAGTAGACACTGCCAAAGAGACTGGGTGTAAAGGTAAAGCCTATTGCTTTAGCTAAACTCCATTGAGAATCTCTGGGGATTCTCAAACGGAAGGTGGAGGAGTGCAAGGTTTCTAATTTCCAACAACTCCGTGATATCATCATGGAGAAGTGGAAGAGAATTCCATTTGTAATCTGAATTTCAAGTGAACTCCATGCTCAAGATACTTAAGGCAGTGCTGGAAAATAATGGTGGCCACACAAAATATTGCTTCTTTAGGCACAGGTTGGCCATTTAACTTAGGGGTGTACTTACTTTTGTTGCCAGCGGTTTAGACATTAACGGCTGTGTGGAGAGTTATTTTGAGGGCACAGCAAAATTATACTATTATACAAACAGTAGACTGACTACTTTACATTGTATCAAAATGTCATATCTTCAGTGTTTTCCTATTAAAAAATATAATTAAATAGTTACACAAATGTGAGGTTCTCACCTTTGTGAGATGCTTTTCCTTTTGAAATGTATATAGATTTGTGTACAGAGGAAATAGTTGCTCATAATCATAAATACTCACATTTTGAAATTAGTGTACATACCCTCAATGATTGAAAGAATCATATTAATCCTGTTGTGACATGATGAGTACAAACCCACAGTGAGTGGAGGTTCAACTTTCTTAAGTGTTTTGTATAAAGCATGGCCATACACATTATCTGAGTAGTGATCTGTTAGAAGAAGAAAAAGAACAGTTACATTACGTTTTACAGTTGTTTCAAGTGCACTTATATTGCTTTAACTGGGATTTAAATGAACAATCTTACTGATAACTAATTTACCCACATTTTTATGATTTTGTCTTTTAACACTAAATAGAAAACAACTTTAACATGGGAAAGTGATGCAGTTACTGTAAATAAGTTTATGTATCCTTCAGAAAGCAGTCATTTTCTCTGTAGAAAGCAGGTTAAACGTAATGATGTTGTTGGGTTTCTTTACATGAACTGCTTTAATTTCTAATTATTTAAGGTCATTACTCCAAAACATTAACTTCATTATTCAGTAACCATTTTTGTTAGTATGACTTGTGCACTTGAGGGTGTAGCCTTACTGCATGACAAGGTTGTGTTCGTCTTGGAGAAGTGTTTCGGATCATTATCATATTGAAATACTGCCCTGTGGCCCATTATGCTCTGCTTCAGTATGTCATAGTACATGCTGACATTCATGGTACCCTTAATGAACTGTGGCTTCCCTGAGCATATGCACTCAACTTCTTTGGTCAGCCATGGTGAGGACTATTCCAAGTGGAACCTTTTCAGTTAAACCACTGCATGATCTTTGGCCGCTGTGCTGCAGCTCACTTTTAGGGTGTTTTCAAGCTTGTTATAGCCTATGTAATCTTTATGTAGAGCAACGATTATTTATTTCAGATCCTCAGAGAGTTCTTTGCTATGAGGCGCTATGTTGAATTTCCCGTGACCAGTATGAGAGTGTGTGAGTGATAACACCAATTTTAACACACCTGAGACCTTGTAAAACTAATGAGTCACAGGGGAGGGAAAATGGCAAATTGGGCACAGTTTGGCAATTTTCTCTTAGGGGTGTACTCACTTTTGTTGCCAGCGGTTTAGACATTAATGGCTGTGTGAGTGTGGGCACAGCAAATTTACAGTGTGATACAAGCTGTAGACTGGTTACTTTACTAGACTGATACTTTACATTATATCAAAGTGTCATATCTGCAGTGTTGACCCATGAAAATATGTAATCTATTAGTTGTTATACACTGTTCATCAATCTGATCCTGCCCATGCCCATCACTGTCAGTGTCAATGTGTTTTGGCAGTCTAGGGTGATCATACACCCTACTGAACAGTCAATGTGTGGAACTCTCTGTTGTTTCTGTTCACCGGCAATAATATGTCACTTGCTGCTCAATCACAATAACTAAGTTTGCATCTAATTTGCGCAGCATAACTATTTGACTCTTCATTTGATTTTCTAATTATTTGCCTAATAAAATAAAATCAAACGCTTATTTATTTTTTAATCACTTCATGCTTATTTTGAAATGTACCCACATTTTTGTGAGCAGTGCATTTCATGGTAATTAAGTATTTGAAGAAAACATCTCTTTAACATTATTGTAAAACTTATGCTTATTCCCAGATGGGATGCCAGTCCATTGCTGGACTGGGTCACTGTTTTAGGAGATAATCCCCCAGACAACACGATGACCCTTTCAAAGACATAGGTCCCTGCAGTGGTTGGTTATTATGTTAATTAACTAAAATAAATGTAAAATAAAAAGAAAAAGTAATAAATGATTAAATAAATAAACAAACTTCTATAACAAATATGTATGTCACTGCATTAGTACATTACTAACCTATTAACCTACACAGTTGCTGCGAAGACTAAGCTGTAGTATAAATTAGGTTGGTGTGCAATGACGCCTGTCTGGTTAATGAATTAACTTAAGGTTCTTCACAAATCACGAAACACTACGTAAGACAACACAAACTTTTACCAGAAGGACAAAGTCCTTACAAAATACAAATACAATAAAGATAAGCAAATACATTTAATGACTATTACTGGAGCAAGGGCGTTCCATGGCAAATACAGCATGAGCTAGACAAAGAATAAGAGCTTTTAGAGTTATTTTGATCTATTTGAAGGTTTCCCTATTTTCAGATAGTTTTTTTACAAACATTTTCTTCAATGTGTTTTGCATTTATAGTTTGTACCTTCATCCATGTTTATCTGTGATCTGGTCCTGTGCCTACAGCAAATATGAATAAAATTCTCTCATCAGCTCTCCTGTAAATGAAAACGCATAATTTTAATACTCGTGCAGACAAAAAGCTTGCTGTGCTTCTGTTTAGATGGCTTATTTTATAAAAAAATAAAAAAATAAGCATTTAAGCATATAAACCTTAAAACAAAATCTCAGTGACAACATGTTAGATTAAATGCATACAGAAAACGCAGTTTCATTGTTTGTGTTGAGCATGTTGGTATGTCTCCTCAAAATCTCTTTTAATGGAAAATAT
The DNA here is from genome assembly GCA_033117975.1 of Parotocinclus spilosoma. Classification (NCBI taxonomy): domain Eukaryota; kingdom Metazoa; phylum Chordata; class Actinopteri; order Siluriformes; family Loricariidae; genus Parotocinclus; species Parotocinclus spilosoma. The sequence continues at coordinate 11,335 of JAVSBV010152233.1, forward strand.
GATAATGAAGAAAGTTAAGCCTCACCTTACCCAGAATTAATAAGCTGTCACTTAGTTTGCCACATCACTTGTAGCTGTGCCTCTTTACACTCGAGTGAGAGAACATGTGAGGGAGGGTGACATTCCTGCACATTTAAACATGAGCATATTAGGGGAGGTGCGTTATCTTGAAAAACATTGAACTATGGTTGGTGTTTTTCATAGATCATAAAAACTGTCATCCATAATGTGTGTGACATCACAACACACACACGCACACGCACACTTTTAGATAATCCTTGTGTAAAACTGAAAGTACAAGAGTACAAATAATATAGACATTTTCTTTTCTTTTTTTTGGTTGTTTTGAGAAGTTTAGTTTAGTTTATTTATTTATTTATTTATTTATTTTTTATTATTATTATTTTTTTAATACAGCATCTTTCAACAGAGCCTGACACTCTGGACTCACTGATTCAGTGTCTGAATAGTTTTAAACGGATTAATTTTTCTTTACCTAGTTTGTAGCCTTTTTGTTTTCTTTCTTTTTCTTCCATGTTGTGTGCTTTAAAAAAGGGTTTGGTTTCCATGTTTCCATCTGTTCCCAGTCTATGAATCAATGTCAATGTTCTCATCATTAGGGGTTAGATTTAGGTCTGGGGTGAGATCTGGCTCTTTATTGGTGCTGATGTTAGTTGCTGCAGTCTCAGTCTGTGCTGGAGAAGTGAAAGAGGAGGAGGAGGAGGATGTTGAGAGTAGAGAGCTGCTGCTCACACCAGTTGTATGTGTGGGATGCTCCTGCTAACCACTATTAATCACTCTGCTCTCACCACTTTCACTACTCTTTCACCTCTTTCACTAACTAAAGTTTTTAAAACATAGTTTTAGTACATATTTTTCACCTTTATTTCTTTAAATTTTCATCATGTCCATTATTTTTGTTAGTAGTCCACTATTACCATATTTTCTCCATTGCACCTTTTCCCTAAATGCCCCTTCTGACCACAGACAAAGCATCTCATGCTGCTAGTGGACACAAATTCTGTAGACAACCTCTTCATTTTTAAAGACAGAGTGCACTTGAGCTCCGTCCCATTGCTGGTTAAACATGCCTGTGAATCTTTTGAAAGACACTACACTTTTTAACAAGTCAGATTTGCTCTCAATAGTTATTTTTACTTTTAGAAACTAAATTCTAATCCAATGTGAGCTCTCTCTAACCAGCTTGCTATCTAGTAAAATAAAATAGAGCGTGACCTTTCTGGATTAAATGGAGAGTAAAAGCGTTTTAGTACCAAGTCACCAATCACCAATCAAACATTGGTGTGTTAATATATGCAAAAGATGCTTGAAAAGATGCTCTAAGAAGAACAGTTATACAAAATATTAAATATATTGGAAGAAATGACAAACAAGAGAGGTGCACTCAATCACACACTCACACTCACGTTCAACACTTCTTCGCCCACTCACTCCCAGCATCCACAAAGAGAGAGAAAGATAAAGAGTAGATTCTTATTTTCCATTTGTTTGTAGTCTTTCACACATTTATATTATATGATTGTAAGATTTCACCACAAAGCCACAGATACATAGAATTTTATCCACCGAAACATTAATTAAGGTTATTTATTATTTATTGTATAAATTGCATTAGTAGCTAGAACATTACTGTTATAGAGGATAATCGATATAATGTCATGGCCCGAAGGCATCTTTACACACTCTGCTCAGGTGATGCTGCACCTACAGTCCAGCTCTGCCTCAAATTCTGCTTAAAGACCCTGTAGTTCATAATGTGTCCCATAGACTTGCTACCTGAAACACCAGGTTTATCCCACTTCGTTAATGGCACATAATATTCAATGGATGTCCACATGGGAGGCCTCTCGCCTTGCTATTTTGAGTTTACTGTTGTTTTGGGTTATTTCACCTTAATTTTTTTCTTCTGTCTTTTGCTCAGTTTAATTATTTTCTATAAAGCTACTTGAAATAGCTTTCTACATTTGCTTTCTACCTTCTGCCAAGCATGATAGAAAACCCCGGCGAGACAGCAGAAGCCAGTTTTGTGTCGGACACAATTGCTGCACATGGTCAGCAGCTGGGTTAGAAGCAGCAACAGATAACAGCAATTTCACTGTCTGCTGTTAAGCTGCAGTTGCGTCAGTGCCATGTGGAGCCATAAAGGATAGGAAATCTGCAACCTCAGCTGGTTTGTGGAAACTTTCAACACTTTTTTTAACCATCCTCGTGGTGCTCAAAGCATCAGAGACCACCCCTTGTCAGATCTTATTACCACATAAGCACCTGTGCTTCAGTCTTGGTACTTGCCTGAGCTCCTACCTTATCCCCTGTGGTTCCTGTATTTCCTGTCTTCTTCACATTGTTTTATGGCCATTGCTCTGGTAAGCTCTGATCCCTGCTAACGTTTTTTTTTTACTGTTTGTTGCTTTTGGGATGGTGCTTTCCCTCATGTTTGTACATTCTGCCCAGTGGGACTGTTTCTGTTAATGCTCTTCACACTTTGTCTTCAGCCTGCTATGTTTTAACTGGTGAGTTATTGTCTGTTTTCACTGTTTTGGTTTTTTAACTCTGGACTGTTGAGAATATACTGGGCACATGGCCCAGTTTGGAGTTAGGCCATGGGTTTTCATGACTAGCAGGTGGTTTAATAATGTGTAACAATCTGACTAAACTCAGCAGTTACTAACAAATTCGAACACTAATATGGTGAGAAAACATGTGCCGGAATAACGGAGCTTAATCCAATGAGGTTTTACTTAAACCAAACCCCTAATACACTAACATTAGCAGAAAGCAGCAGTATCAGCACAGCTCTTCAGCCAATTTATAGCAAAAAAACAGTTGAGTATAAAACCTGCTGCAAAAGACCATTAGAGAGAATACGTACTAAAATCTATTAATTATCTTGATTGGATCCAAAAAGAAAACAAAAAATCCAAAAAATATCAAACCGCCACCATAATCCAAGAGAGCAATGTCACAAAGTCCTCAAAAATGCAAACAAGGCCCAGAAATGCAAAAAAAAGGACTATTCCAGAAAAACAAGAACGAGCTCACCCAGTCCCCCTAGGTATCTCCACAGCTAAAAGGGGATCCAATAAAAAGAATCTGATTGTTAGGGCTTGAGCAGCAAAAGCCTAGGCCTATCTTCCCCAAACTCACTTCCCATGAAAATGGCCTCCACACTTTTCTCCCTGTTCCCAAACCAGAGTACCTTCAAGTCAATAGGCCTCCCCCATAGGAATATGCAGGGAAAATTTTCAAAACAAAACTATACAGAAAACAAAACAAGACAAGACGAAACATCACAATTAATATGAGGTCACAACTAGTGGAATATCCCAGTAAGAAGTCAAAAGAAATTAAGGACTTTAATTTCTGTGGGGTAACCTAAATAACACTAACTAAAACCTGTTAGTGTCAATTATCAAACCTAGGTATTCCACAGGTCCCCTTATGTGGTGGTGTCACAAATGTTAGGCATAATATACTGTACATACACTGTATGTATCACCTTGATCACCTTAACCGATCAGTCTGTCAGATGCCACTGATCACACCATTATTTAATGCCACCCCACTGGCCATTGTGCTCTTGAATCAATGCCAATTTAAAGTGACAGATTGACCTAACGTGCATGTCTTTGGACTGTGGGATGAAACCAGAGTACCCAGAGTAAACTCACACATAGGGCATACAGATTCCACACAGAAAAGGCCCAGGCTGCTCCACCCTGGGATTGAACCCGGGATCTTCTTGCTGTTCATATACTATATTATTATTGTTTTTTTTATTATTATTATGATTATTATTATTATTATTATTATTATTATTATTATTATTATTATTATGATTATTATTATTATTATTATTATTATTAT
>JAVSBV010152243.1:0-15219 GCA_033117975.1 Parotocinclus spilosoma
AAACGCTGTGAATACTTTCCGGATGCACTGTGTATATGTATATATATATATATATATATATATATATATATATATATATATATGCACTTAAAGATATGACACTTTGATACAATGTAAAGTCGTCCGTTTAAAATTTGTTGTGCCCGCTGGCAACAAAAGTAAATACACAGCTATTTTACCTCCTGATATCATTTGCACAGATATTTCAAAAATGAAATATCTCCTATTTTTTGTGAGCAGTGCATATCTGGTATTACAATGCCTGTCTTTCAGATAAAGATATAGTAGACAGAACAGATGCCTCCAACACATTATTGTACATCATACGATGAAGAGTAACATGTCTGGACAGCAATTCTGAATTCTTCTAACCCTAAAACACTGTCAAGTCTCTCAAATATCTGTTTCTTCCAGTGGTTTGATGAGGTATCATCTTCAAAAGGGAAGTAGGTCTGCAGTGCATTGCCCCAGATCCGCGAGACTTATATTACAGCATATCTGAATTTTGATCCCAGTGGCATAGCCTGTTTATTATATGAAAGGGAATTAATGATAATACATAAGCACTTCCACTCACTCCTAACTCTGATATCTCTGTCTGAAATGACTATCCTTCTGTTCTTGCATGTGACTCAAAAGTCAATGATTTTTGGCATAACAAATAGGTTTCAGTCTTTAATACTAAATGTTAAAGCAATTTATTGGCTGCCATTTTATGCCAAGTCCTTTATACACTCCCTGACATAAAAAAATGCTTGCCATTCTCATTTGCATTTCCTTTATACTGATTATCAGCTATAATAATACAGGCATGCATTGATTAACATCAAGCCATGTTCGCTTTAATGGCCGAGGTATTAAAAATTATAATAAATTGTAAGAGGAAATAAAAGTCTGCCTTTACTTCCAGACGCTGAGAACAGATAGACTTAAAATGGCAAAGACTGTACAGCACTGCCCAATGTATGATGTTACGGTATACATGACTGTACTTTCTGTGCAGGTTACTCATATTTGTGTGTATTATTGTTTTGCTATTTATTTGTAACAATAACAAAAAATATTTTGGGGCTTTTGCCTACTTGTACTAACATAAGGAAGATTATTTTGCAAGTTCCTCTGAATAAGGGTATCTGCTAAATGTTGTAAATCTAAATATCATTATTATAATATATGTACCTTGTATCTCTTCTGTTGAATAGTAGTATTTTGTTTCTCTAAATCTAGCTATATTAACATACATATGATATACAGTACTGTAGAAAAGTATTTATTTATTTATATAAGTTTTATTGGTCATTGCATTTTGTAGTTCTACAATTACAGACTGTGGTATATCTGTTTCACTACATACTTTGTGGAACTGTTTAATCTGTTCTCTAATGGTCAGGACCCTCACAGATCAGGTATACTGCTCATAAAAATTAGAGGATACTTCAAAATGAAACCTATTTTTTGTGTGTACTATTTGGGTGGTGGATTCTTCTCAGCACTGCAGATTTTCTAGGATAGTTGTACATGTAGGGGCTAACGATATTCGCCTTCGTCAATCAGACGACACTAAGGTTACTTTTGTAGAGCAATGTCCAGTGCAGTCCAGTGCATCTGGCCCCATCCCAATGCGGTGAGGTGAACAGGCCAATAGCAGGTTGTGGTTGCTGAACAGTTGGCTGTCTAAATGAGGCTCTGAAAACAACATGGGCCTTATAGAAAACTGGACAACTATTTAGGGCAAGCTTGGCCTTTTGGGATGCTGTCCATCCCACTCGGGAGGGTGCTGCTCTCGTCACATGCAATATTGGCCATAGTTTTATGGCAGGATTTGTTAGAGGCTGGCTATTCAGAGCAGGGGTCAGACAGCAGACAATTAGGCTTAACCAACTGTCTGCTTATAACCATGCATAGTCACATAGATCTAAGTTTATTAAAACAGTGTCTGTTACCCGCATCTGCCTCAGGTCTAAATGCACCCAAAAAGTGTTTTAATAACTTCATTAGGATAAACACAGATAGCTCTTTTAGAAATAACAATCTTAAACTAAAGCCAGGATTACTTAATATTAGATTACTTACAAGCAAAACAGTGATTTGAAAGGATTTTACACACTGATAAACATTTACACACTCAGTGTTACTGAAACTTGGATTAGACAGGATGAATATTTAACCTTAAATGAACACCATTGTCCTAATGTTTGTGGAGGAGGTGTAGCCACAATTTTTAACAAATATCTAGGTGTTACGGCTAAATCCCATTTTATGGCTAATTAATTTGAAGTAGGGATTTTTAATGAAACTGATCCATCGTTATGTAATTTGGTAACAATATAGATTATTTTTCCTCAAAGTGAGTTAATTTCTGATCACTATCACTTAGTTTTTGAGCCATTTGTAACAAGTAAAACCCTCTTGTTACCCCCTTATCACACTTAGCGCATTTATTTGTAACCTACTAGACCTAACGTTTAATACACCTACGGAGTCTGATCTTTTGAGAATGTAACCAACCAATCAGAATGTGTATTTTGCTCAACCTTAGATACAGCTGCTCCCGCTAGGGTTAAGTATATTAGGGAAAAAGGCTAGCACAATGACCACACCCGCATTTTAAAACAAAGAGCTTGTAGTTTAAAACGCAAGTGGCAACATAGTAAATTGAAGGTATTAAAGATCACTTGGAGTGATATCATGGCAGAACATAAACATACCCTTACCAAAGCTAAAGCTGTGTATTTATCCTAAATCATAGAGAAATAAGAATAATTCTAGATTTTTATATAATACAGACTCCAGATTAACTAAAAACATCACAGAAAGCGACTCTGAAGTTCAGCATGATTTTAACAGTAATGACTTCATGATTTACTTTAAAGATAAGATAGAAAACTCACATCACTCATCTATTCAGCAAGCTTCCAGATGCAGCACTAGTGCTAATGTTTAATTAGCTCTAAAGGACTGGAATCTTTTACCCCAATTACGAACACTGAACTGTCCTCACTGATCAGCTCATCTAAGTCAGTAACATGTTTATTAGATCCAATCCCTACATATTTACTTACCTACTATATTATAGAACCATTACTTATTAATATTAATTCATCACTTACGTTTGGTTATCTGCCAAAATATTTTAAATGTGCCATAGTTTGACTCCTGAGTTAAAAAAACAACCTTGACCCTTGTGTTCTGTCTAATTACAGACCATCAAATCTACATTTCCTCTCCAAAATGTTAATAAAAGCTGTTTATCGGCAGCTCTGTAGATATCTCCAAAGTAACTTTATTTATAAAACAGTTCAGTCAGGATTCAGGCCTCATTGTAGTACTGAAACAGCATTAATTTTAAAACTTAATGATCTATTAATATCATCAGATAATAGACAGGTAAGTGCAGCATTTGACACTATAGATTATTATATCTTACTAATTAAGGATACTTTCTTGGTATAAATCTGACTGACTGGTACCTCTTTGTTTATGTAAATATTTGATGCTCTAAGCTCTCAAAAGTAAAGTGTGGTGTCCCTTGGGACACTGTTATTTTTCCTGTACATGCGTCCTTTATGAATATAAATATCCATAAACATGGCATTAGTTTGCACTGTTATGCAAATGATACACAGCTGTACATATTAGCAAATCCAAATGACTGCCTTGCAATAAGCAAAACTGAGAATTATGTTAAAAAAAAAAACGTAAAATGTCATTTAATTTTATTTTACTTAAGTTAGATCTAGATGACTGTTTGGTATCACCCAGTCCAACTATAAAAGAAACTTTGGTACCATATTTGGCACATTAGCAAAATCACACAAATTGCTTTCTTTCGTTGTGGCATTGCACTGGTTACCAGTTAAATTCCGCACTGATTACAAAATACTTCTTCTAACATATAAAGCTCTACACGGCCTGGCCCGCCATTATCTGAGTGAACTCTTAGAGTCTTACAATCCAGATTATCTGCTTGTTTTCAAGGTGCAGGACTTCTTTTAGCTCGTAGAATTAAAAAAGCCACAGCAGGTACAAGAGCTTTCTCATACTTGGCCAACCAACTATGGAATAAACTTCCCAATTAAGGTTGACACTCTCCAAATTATTAAGTATCGGATTAAAACATTCTTATTTACACAGGCTTTTGGTCAGATTTAGACTGGGACGCATGGCTCGGGTTACTGAAAAGTTATATTAAGTTATGTTACTGTTATATCTGGTCTGCCTGCCCTGTCATGCCCTGGTGGCTGGTCTGGCTGGGCCGAGCTTCTGTCCTGCTGATCCTATACAGGGGTTTACAGTAAAAGAGATTTATGATGTTCTGAGATTTTGGGTTGCTGTCTTCTTGCGTTCTTAGTGCAATCACTCAGGTTTGTTGATTGCTGGGGAGGTGGGTTGCTGATGTTTCAGGTGACGTTACTCTTGGCTGTGTTACCTTCTAGTTCTCTTCTTTCAAACTATGCTGCTATAGTTAATGCACATCAGTGATTGTTAATAAACTTTGTGCTCATAATGAATTATTAATTACATTTTCTCACCTTTTTCCCCAAGCTTATGTTCCAGTACCACTTACTAACCACATACTAAGATGTTCCTCCAATTTAGCATCACTCTGTTGGTTTTCATCATGACCGGGCCACACCAAAGGGTACTAAACTCTATCCATCCTTTGGTTGTCAGAAAATGACGTTATTTCAAGAACTTTCCCGTTAAGGACTCTGTATCTTAAAGTGTCTTTGTGTATCAGATGATATGCATATGTTTACATTATTTTATGTATCTGTTATTATTGACTTAGTTTAACTTTTAGTACAACTTTATTATTTCAATTCTCATCTAAGCCATGCAAGGAAGATGGCTCCCAAGGTATCTTCCTTACAACATTTAGGGATTTTTACTTCCCACTGTCACCCTAGGCTGGCTCATTTTATTATTGGCCATATATGATAATGTAATGTTGTAAAGTTGCTTTGAGACAATGTTCCATTGTAAAAAAGCACTATATAAATAAATCTGACTTGATATCACTTGACACTGATGTGATGGTGTATTAGTGTGTGTTGTGCTGGTACGACTGGATCAGACACATCAGAGATTTAAAACACTGTCTTACTCACTGTCCACTTTATTAGAGACAGTTACCATATTGCTACACCTAGTAGATGTAAAGTCAGAGACAGTAGCTAATCAGTTTGTGTTAGTCGTCCTCTACTCCTTTGTCCATGCTCATACAGGATGTTGGTGGACAATTTGCAGTCCAGCAGTGGCACAGGTGTTTAAAAACCCCAGCACTCTTTTGATTGATCCAGTCATACCAGTACTACACACTCTAGCACACCATCACCACGTCAGTATCACTGCAGTACTAAGACCGATCCACCACCCACCAGTAGATGATGTGTGATAGTATTTCTGGAGTCCTGACCATTAGAGAACGGAGTAAATGGGACTAACAAGTACACTGCCCACAAAAATGAGTGGATACTTCATTATGGGATATTTCAAATGAAATATCATTGAAATAATAATTTTTAAATTATTTTAAAAAATTGTAAAGTCTATTTAAAGAAACAGGTGGACTACAGATTGTAATTATAAAACTGCTAAGTGCAGTGATTGTTAAAAAGTCAATAAAGAATAAGCATAGTATAAAGAGAAAAATATACAACACACACAACTTTTTACTGTATACAGTACCGTCTATCCTATTGCCATATTACTTTCCTTTTAACAATGCATTTCAGCAATAGGCAAGACTTGATTCAAATGTAGTATTTAATAGTTTATATGAATTTTCATGACAGAGGTTGAGACATGACTTGGACTTGCACAGTGGAGTCCCAGATTCACAGACTTGTACGTTAGAAACTTTTACCTTAGAGACTCAACCCTTGACTCGCACCTTAGAGATTTAAAACTGGTCTCAGACTTACATGACAGAGACTGAAGAGTTTAATTAAATTAGACTTGCATCCTATAGAATTGAGACTGAATTTTTCTCTCTTACTAGAAACTCAAGACCGGATTGGGCTCACTTGCTAGAGACTGAAGTCTTGACACAGTCTTTATAAAGTGTGTGATTCTGACTTGCAAAATAGATATATGAGGCTCAACTCATAAGCCTGAAGAACAAAAGAGATTTCACCTTGCCTCACATGCTAAAGACTTGCATGCTAGGTACTCGATACAGCACTGCAATGTCTGATCAAATTATACAACACAAAACACACAGTAACACATGACCACATCCGTGTTACTGCAGGGCTAAGAATGATCCATCAACCAAATATTACTTGACCATTAGAGAAGAAAGTAAAGGAGACTAACAAGGAATGTAGAGAAACAGATGGATTAAAGGCTGTAATTATAGAAATACAAAGTGCTCTACATGGTAAGTGGAGCTGATTAAAAATGAGGGGATATAGAAGGAGGAAGCTGCCAAATCACTGAACCCTACTGAACAGTCGGAAATCTCTTCCAGTTTGTCATGCTTCTGTTCACCCCTGTGAATATGTCACTCACTGTTCAACCACAATAATTACGTTTTCATCTTAATCAATGCGTAATTAAACTTTTTTGACTTTTCATTTGCTTTTCTGATGATCGCACTTAATAAAATAAAATAAAATGCTTTTTTTGTTAATACCGTCATATACATTTTGAAATATCCTCATTTTTTGTGAGCAGTGTATTATAAGAAATATAACATTTAAAATGCTGTGATAAAATGTTAGATCTCAGCTCACCTGTAAGGTCATCTGTAGGCCAGGATCCTAGCTCACAGGCTCGACAGGTGTACTCATCAAACACATACTCATTCTCTTTGCAGGGAGTGCAGGTCCAGCAGCAGCTAACTTCACCTTTTCGGATGACCTTAGATAAAAGAAAGAAGTTGAGTATATGAAGAATCCTAGAGGATATCCTAGAAATGTCCTGTAATCTATAGAGAGTGTCTCACTGTTATATCTCACATTTATAAAATCTTTTGATCACACAGATTTATTTTTTCTAAAACATGTCATGTGGTGTTTGACTGTGATGGCCTAGTGGTTAAGGAACTGGACTCTGTATCAGTTTTAAGTCGCTCTGGATAAGGGCGTCTGCTAAATGCTAGAAATGTCAATGTAAATGTTGGCTTTAATTCTCACCTTAATCTGAGCTTTCTCACAGGGCTCACTGCATACAGAGCGCATGATGGTGCTACTGTTGGCCCAGATCTCATCATCGTCCATCTTTAACCCTGTGTTGTCCCAGCTTCCAACATGAATGTAGCTATAATCTTCTTCACTCATTTGCTTAAAGTTCATGATTTCATATCTGTAAACAGAGCCGGACAAAGTCTAAATAGTAGATTCGAGGCACTTAAAGCTGGGCATGGATATAGCTATAAATGTCACTTTAGTGATCATGACATACAGTTACATCTTAATTTAAACAATACAATTACTAGCCACTTTATTAGGTACACCTGTTCAACTGCTAAATAACACCAATGTCTAGTCAGCCAATCACATGCCATCATCAGTTAATTTATTTATGTACATGTAGTCAAGACAATCTGCTAAAATAAAAAAAGGATCAGAATGGGAAAGAAACGGGATTTAAGTGGTTGGTGAACCTAGACGGGCTGGTATGAGTATTTTAGAAGCTGCTGATCTACTTGAATTTTCATACACAACCATCTCTATGGTTTACAGTGAATGGCCCAAAAAAGAGAAAATATCTAGTAAGTGTCAGTTCTCTGGCTGAACATGTCTTGTTGATACCAGAGATCAGAGGAGACTGGCCATACTGGTTTAAACTGATAGAAAGACAGCAGTCTTTTGTTAGACCACTCATTAGTTATGATGTATTCACAAGAGCATCTTTACATGCACAAAAAGCAGATGGGTTGGTGCTACTCCTGTCAGATAAGAACAAACTTTGCCTGGTCCTAATGAGTCTCGATTTCTCAATTTCTTTCAGATGTTTGGGTATTGGTATTGGGAATTTGGTATAAATAATATGAACGCACAGATTCATCAAGTATTGCATCAATGATTCAGGCTGCTGCTGCTGATGTATATTCTGTTGGCACATTTTGTGGCCCTAAATACCAACAAAGCTGGTTTAAATACCAACAAACCTGTTTACATCATTTGCATGATATGCTGCCCGCAAATATGCAGATACTGTGTGATGATATCATGTCAATATGTACCAAAATCTCTGAGGAATATTCCCAGCACCTTGTTAAAGCTGTTCGCTGAAGAACTACTTACTGTGTCCACTATTTTACAGAAGTCTTAAATGTTCCCATTATCTTATCTTATCTTATCTTATCTTATCTTATCTTATCTTATCTTATTAAGGCAGTTCTGAAAGCAAAGTGGGTCCAGCCTTGTACTAGCAAGATGTATCTTATGAAGTGACCAGTAAGTGTAGAAACTAAAGGAATTTACTTTCATTCCTACCTTCCAGGAGAATCCCCATTCTCATCAAAGAGCACCACTTCTCCTGAAACCCCAGTAAAATTGGTCCTCATGAGGAATTCCAGAAGCTTGCCTCCATCAATTGGTTTCATGGCATCACACAGACCCATATAGCTGGGACACAGGGTTTTCTGCATGGCGTTTAAACCATAGGCCATACTGTAGATGGCATTGATGACAAATCCCATCTTAGTGTCCTGAGCATAGTGGAGCCGTAGAGATTCTTTTTCTGATTGGAGAAAATGTGAATATGGTACTTACAATAACTAAGGCTATCTATATATATAATTATTCATAGTGTAAGTTGTATATCTCACTGAATATATATACAGTATATATATTTGATAGTTTTATAGAATGGAAACAAACATCTCAAAAGGACTCTCTATACTCACTGGTGCAGGTTCGGTTGTACTTGGTGTTCTCCTGTGGGTGGCCCTTGAGGCGACATTGGAAGCGATGTTGCCAGAATTCAGGGAACCACGGGTTACGATAGTTTGTATCCGGCTGCAGGTTCAGGTAGTAGTCATCAAACCAAGTGACATAAGCAGACTGCAGTTTGATGGTGATGCCACCAGCAGCCTCCTTCTGGTAGCCATCGGTTACATCATAGCGGTCAGCCCAGCCATCACTGCAGAAAGAGAAATAAAAGCAGAGCAAGAAAGACCATAGCTGTGGCTATAAGCTGAACAATAATGGGAGTAAAAATTCACGTATAACAGTATGACAGTGTTTTAAATACTAGCTTAGAGCTTTGACTGCATGTAAGTCAAAGGAGTTTTTTACTTTACATTTCCACATGAAGCACTGAGTAAATGCTTATATTCAGAAAATTCAGGTTACAGTCTAAGCCATTGAGGGTTAAGTGCTTTGCTCAAAGACCCAACAGTGAAGCTTTGTAATGCTGGGATTTTTGTCCAGTACCACCATAGCTGAGCCATCAATCACACGCAAATTTAGATTCTTACATACACAGTGCATGATGGCTCGAGGGTTATGATACTGGGCTTGTGACCAGAAGAATGGGCTTTCAAGTCCAATCTCTATAATGCTACTGAGCATGCATGTAAATTTTATTTATGAACATACATATGAACATATGTATGAACAAACTACATGATTAACTAATGATTAAATCTCCCACATGTTGAACCAGGTTATTTGAAAAGGAGACAGTGGTTGCAGATCACGCTGACCCATGCCTCCCAGCCACGGATGACCGCCATTGTTCTGGTTTGTTTTTTCTTTTCCCTGGCTCGTTGATTGGGTTTTCTGTTATGTTTATGTTTTCCTTTTCATCGTTTGAGTTGCCGTTTTTCAGTTTGCTCGCCATGCCTAGTTCATTTCGACGCTCGCCATGCTTAGTTCATTTCGCCATTCCTATTTTATCCGGCTGTTACGCCATGCCTAGATATCCGGCCTTGTCGGCTCCGGCTTTGTTGCTGCGCCTGGTTATCCGGCTTTTTGACGCGCCTTAGTTATCCGGCTTTGTTGCCGTGCCCTAGGCAAGTCGGCTCCTCGCCGTGCCCTAGTCACATCGGCTCCTCGCTGCGCCCTAGTCACATCGGCTCTCGCCATGTCCCTGGTTCCCCGGCTATTAGAGGCCATCCCTGGTTCGCCGGCTATTAGAGGCCGTCCCTGGTTCCCCAGCTATTAGAGGCCGTCCCTGGTTCCCCGGCTATTAGAGGCCGTCCCTGGTTCCCCGGCTATTAGAGGCCGTCCCTGGTTCGCCGGCTATTAGAGGCCGTCCCTGGTTCCCCGGCTATTAGAGGCCATCCCTGGTTCGCCAGCTATTAGAAGCCGTCCCTGGTTCCCTGGCTATAAGAGGCCGTTCATGCCCCTGTCCCCCCAACTAATAGAGGCTGGATTTTCTCGTCGCCTGTTAGAGGCTGATTTCACCCTCGCTCGTTAAGAGCTGGTTTCATTTCCTTGCCGGGGTTTTTTCGCTTCCATGCCATTCTCGGTACCCCGGCCCGCTCGCCGTTCTCGGTACCCCGGCCCGCTCACCGTTCTCGGTACCCCGGCCCGCTTGCCGTTTCTGTTTTCCTTTGTTTCTTTTATAATTTTGTGAGGCAGGCACCTTAGTTGGCCCTTTCTCGAACCTCTGGACCTTTGGCTCCCAGGCCGACCCCGCTGGACCTTCGTCTCCCAGGCCGACCCTCTGGACCCTCGGCTTCCAGGCTTGACCCTCTGGACCTTCGGCTCCCAGGCCAACCCCGCTGGACCTTCGGCTCCCAGGCTGACCCTCTGGACCCTCGGCTCCCAGGCCAACCCCGCTGGACCCTCGGTACCATGCCTACACCTGGACCTGCTTGGTCTTACCCTCCTTCGCCTGTGGTGGGTCCTTTGGGTGGGGGCACTGTCACGCACACAGGCTACGCCAGCTGTGACACTCATCACAGTCACCTGGGGCTGCTTTAGCGCCCGTATAAAGACTCGCTTCTAGCGTTGTACTGGCGCAAAGCTTTAACTAATTCATGCCATTTTGCGTAGTGAAGGTGCCACTTGTGTCTGGAAGGTGGACAACAAAGCTGTGTGAGCTGCTTGTTTTTGATGGCAGATCAAATAATCCTCTAGTCTGTACAGGGCCTGTTTGCCCATTCTAAATGTTTTGGTTCAATGATACACCTCTCAAAGTCTGTAAACTGGGCACAATGTCTTTTCGTGCATCATAAAGACATGTCTAGCAGTCAACAATCTGTCACCAGGAGGTATACTACCCAAAAGTAGCACATGAAAGCCTTTTTAATAGAGCAGTGAGGAAACCCATTTTATGTTTTATGTCCTTTTTGTGGAAAGACCCAATTCCTAGACCACACCTACCATTTAACATCATTTTCACCTGTCATGTACATAATTTGCATATCTATCTATCTATCTATCTATCTATCTATCTATCTATCTATCTATCTATCTATCTATATGTATATATACATATTTAAACAATATTTACTGTTAGTTTAAAAATCTTAATAACCATCCTTTTAAAGCATAGATTTATAACTTTATAGTACAAAAAGCTCAGTGCGTACTAACCACCTTACAAACAAGTGTTTTGCATTAAATGAATTAAAACAGACCAATCAATTAGAGAAACCAAAACAATTTATTCTAGTTAAACTAAGACTCAGCTGTATAAAAAGTTTCTAAGTGTGTACCAATTATTTGATATGCTCCCCTTTTGCTGTAATGGATGCCTATAACTGGAATTAACTCCGCTAATTTTGATGATCCATGTTATTTTAGAATAACTTCACAATATGCTAAAAAGCATTTTGTAATGTTGCTGAACACTAATATAAATGCATAAGTACATAAATTCATAACCTTGTCTACGTGCTGGAAAGTCAGCAGTCCCTGATCATACTGTGTTCAAATAATTGTTTCATAGCATCAATGGCTCTTTCAGGTCATTAACCTTCTTCAGCATGAATTTTCTCCACAAAGATCCAAAAAATCATTTTATTAATGTACTCAGACTTTAGGTGCCCACTGTATATACAGTACATACAAGGATTCTCTCTTGCCTTATTCTTTTTCATCTGTATAGTACTGACTGTACCTGTACTATATCAAACAGAGCTTCTTTGTCTTTCTCAGTCAAACATACGCAAAAGTATCTAGTGTTAAAACACTTCTGAGCAGCTCTGGTTACACAACTCAGAGCGTGGGAGGTCTTTGTATCGTTTCTGTTCCCTCAGTTGGGAAGGAGAGGCTTTCATAACTCTTTCTTTGGAGCCAGAATTGAGAGGAGAGAAAGCATTGAGGGCAATGTTAGTAGGGAGCTAGATACATTGCAGAACATTTAGCTAGAGAATGCTGCAAAAGCCCACACAGTGACCCTGTTGGGTCAGCCTCCTTCATAACTCCCGACTGCTGCTGATTCTGTTATAGAAAGACTCTGCACAGGAACTAATCCATTACAGCATTCTGAAACCTATAGTTATTTTTCATTTTTTATATGTTTCCCTTTAGAGAAAAGGAGAAAATGATTCAAATGTCAGCAAACTAATAAGGTAAATGAGTTCTCTGTGTTCAATAGTATAATTTAAGTGCGAACTTACGTCTTCACAATATTAGTCAAATATATTTGATGATCTAAGCAAATCTACTGTAAGTCATCTGACTTGGTTCTGAAGGATGCTTTGTTGAATTTAAAGCATAGCTCATATCTTTGATCTCTGATTGTATGATCGTATGACTGATCATGCTACGTAGTATGTACTAAAATAGAACAATTTCTTTCTGCTTTACTGTAGACAGATGCCTCTAAACATGGCAGCAGAAATAAACTGCTCATTAGTGAATGATGGAAATTCATTCAGTTGTAATAGTTTTTATAGCAATACACTGGGGGCTGAAGGGTGGATGTTGTCAAGCCTTTTTGTTTTGCCGTTGTTGCTGGAAATAGAGCTGAAATCATCAAATTATGCTGCTGCACTCATTCTAGATAATTATGAGCATCATTTTCCTGAGTGCAAAACAGGAAACCATTAGTTCTACTCAGACTAACTGTACTTAACAGTACAGTACACTGACACCTTCAGCATACTGAAAAACTGTAGAAGAATTTACAAATGAGTCCCAGGTTATTACATTTAAATAAGTCCTATTGAAACGGAAAGATTCTTAAACATACAGTATATAACGGGTAAATACTGATATGTGGGATTATTTATGAAGACTGTTAATGCAGAAGTTAATGGACTGTTGGCTCGGTAGTCAAATTTCTAGATGACTTGGAACAAATCCCAGAGTTTGGAAAACACTGTTAACCTTCAACTTTAAGTATGTCTGCATATGGGTATATGTTAGTGTTAGTCAAGACTGCTACAGCCAAGTCCAAGACAAGACCAAGACTGGACACATCAAGTCCAAGTCAAGACTAATACTTGTAATAGTTATTAGTTCTGGGAGGGGTGGAGACCGGCACAAGACTGAGACCAGATTATGAATTATAAATGATTATTATTAGTAGTAGTAGTATTAGTATTAGTATTATTATTGTTAGTAGTAGTAGTACTAGTAGTAGCCTAATATAATACTGTATAATAGTCTTAGTCAATTAAGGCAATGTAAGTTTTGGAAGCAAATTATTTTTCTCTTCTCTAAAGCCAGCTGAATATAGCCAACAACGATTCTAAATATTTTAGTTATTAAATGTGAAAACATAATAATTACATTTCAGTCTGCCCACAAACAAAAACGATCCTATACTATATGAATATTAGTTATTACATTTATTGATTGAATGTGAACTGAATGAAAAGAGCAGTAACTAGTTTTTTCTCTGTAAGTCCATACTGGCTAATTTTCAGTAACAGTGGAAAAAATCAGTTTATAATTAACATTATTTTAGACCGACACATTGAACTCAGTTGGTCTCAACAACAGTTTCTGAGTCCACCTTACAGGAGACCAAGGAAACTGAGTCCAAATAAGGCCAAGACTAGGACGAGACTAAGTCCCAGACTCGAGTAAAACAATAGTAGTATATGTTTGATCCTTCTTGATTTATCTGTACCTGTTAGGGTTTGCTACAGCAGATTTGATCTGCATATTAAACCTGACTGTGGTTTTACAATGGATGCCCTTTCAGCTGCAATCTTTCCATGTGTAAGTGGCTCTCTCTCTCTCTCTCTCTCTCTCTCTCTCTCTCTCTCTATCTATCTATCTATATATATATATATATATATATATATATATACACACAAACAAGTCATTGCCAATTCATAGTAATTTGGAGTAATCAGTGTTACGAAAAGGGTGGTTGGTGGTAGGACCCAAGTATGCGGGATAGACGGAATCCCACGACGTATAATAATAATGGGGAAATAATATAGAAAAGCCAAAAGGGGATTAGGAGCGCAAGAGGGCGCCGAAGCGCCAACGGGGCAGACGTGCAGAAAGCACGATTTGGGACGTCTCCCAAGTGGCGAGGCACGGAGTTGGAAAACCAGAGGGCGAGCGTGAGCTCGGACGCGCATGTAGCGCAGGCACGAATGAATTGCGGAAAACGCAGAAGCATCAAAAGGCGAGCACATGAGCTTGGGGTGCGCTTGTAGCGCTAATACGAATAAGACGCAAAGAAGACGCGTCCATTGGGACTAAAAGCCCAAGGACGTAACCCATTATCCCTAAAGGTGCGTGTAAGTGCGCAAGCGCGCCCGTGGTCGGGATGCTCCGGGGCGAAGGGTAGGAACCCTAGCAAGCAAAGGGTAGGAACCCTAAACAAAAAGTTAACCTAATACGCATGTCTTTGGACTGTGGGAGGAAACCAGAGTACCCGGAGTAAGCCCACGCAGACACTGGGATGACATGCAGACTTCACACAGAAATGACTCAGGCCGCTCCACCCTGGGACTGAACCCGGGACCTTGAGGCAGCGGTGTTACCCACTGAGCCACTGTGCTACCCCACGAGAAGCACTTGTACCTGATAAATTAAAGTGAAAGTTGTGCCCCCCTCCATTCATTCAGTTAATAAAAAGACAATTAACTTTCACTTTCCAAAAAATAGATTGATATTCAGACTAAAAGGTTTATTTTAAACCATTTTCAGAAGTATCAATTTAGAAAAAAAAAACAATAACAAAGAAAAGAACAGAGAATTGACCCAGTTCACTATTTGTGGTATGGAATTTCTTTGGATCTCGGCATGATGTGTAGGTTTTAAGGATCTTTTGGTGAACTTCACTTTGTCAGGCAGGTCCTATTTAAGTGATGTCTTGATTGAGAACAGGTGTGGCAATAAT